>CAXHSG010000106.1:7500-10000 GCA_964019155.1 Osedax fenrisi
AGACGTTCATTAAATAGGAAGCCAACGAAAGCAAGAAAATCCTCAAAATCTCGAAGCAAGTCATCTGTTAGACGTGTACAAAAGAAGAGAGTGGCGTCTAAAAGACGTTCATTAAATAGGAAGCCAACGAAAGCAAGAAAATCCTCAAAATCTCGAAGCAAGTCATCTATTAGATGTGTACAAAAGAAGAGAGTGGCGTCTAAAAGACGTTCATTAAATAGGAAGCCAACGAAAGCAAGAAAATCCTTAAAATCTCGAAGCAGGTCATCTATTAGATGTATACAGAAGAAGAGGTTGGCCTCTAAAATATGTACGATAATCAGAAAGCAATCTAAAGTAAGAAAATCCTTAAAATCTTGTAAAAGATCGTCAAGTAATCGTAAAAATAAGAACACAGTGTCGTCTAAAAGACATTCAGTAAATATTTCAACTGCTAGCAAAAGTAGAAAGCAATTAAGGAGTATGGGAATACGCAGATCTTTAAGATTGAAAAATAAGAAAAAAATATGTAAGACATAGGTGAAGAAGCTTAATAAAACACTTGTACAGCATGGTTTAGGGTAACTGGCGTCGAGATCGACACCTGTTACCCTAACGAAATGGCGATATTGTGCGCTAAGTGTTAAGCGAAACTTAGGTAAATGTTTATTCAATAAATATACGTACCTAATTGTCGTGTTTATTATTATTATTATATACTACTACTACTACAACTAATACTACTAATACTACTACTACTACTACCTCTACTACCTCTACTACCTCTACTACTACTACTACTGCTGCTGCTGCTGCTGCTGCTACTACTACTACTACTACTACTACTACTACTACTACTACTACTACTACTACTACTACTACTACTACTACTACTACTACTACTACTACTACTACTACTACTACTACTACTACTACTACTACTACTACTACTACTACTACTACTACTACTACTACTACTACTACTACTACTACTACTACTACTACTACTACTACTACTACTACTACTACTACTACTACTACTACTACTACTACTACTACTACTACTACTACTACTACTACTACTACTACTACTACTACTACTACTACTACTACTACTACTACTACTACTACTACTACTACTACTACTACTACTACTACTACTACTACTACTACTACTACTACTACTACTACTACTACTACTACTACTACTACTACTACTACTACTACTACTACTACTACTACTACTACTACTACTACTACTACTACTACTACTACTACTACTACTACTACTACTACTACTACTACTACTACTACTACTACTATTACTACTACTACTACTACTACTACTACTACTACTACTACTACTACTACTACTACTACTACTACTACTACTACTACTACTACTACTACTACTACTACTACTACTACTACTACTACTACTACTACTACTACTACTACTACTACTACTACTACTACTACTACTACTACTACTACTACTACTACTACTACTACTACTACTACTACTACTACTACTACTACTACTACTACTACTACTACTACTACTACTACTACTACTACTACTACTACTACTACTACTACTACTACTACTATCAATCAATCAATCAATCAAAACGATTTATTTAAACACTGCAAATAACACACCAGGCGTTCTCAAGAGTGTAACAAAGCAAACAAACAAAAATAACATAATTGAATATAAACAAAATAATAATTAGTATTATTATAAACTGTACATTGCAAAATGCAATATTGGTTATTGATATATAAAAAAAAAAAACCATATGATATAATGTCATATGGAAAATAAAACATATCAATAACATACATAACATAAATAACGTAAAAATAATAAATTAAGACTTTTCAATATTAAATAAATAACGTTTTAAATTAAATTTAAAGGTATCGTGATTAGGAATCATTCTTATGTTCAAGGGAAGAGAATTCCATAGTGGCGGCGCATAGTATTGAAAGGCTCTCTTGGAAGTTACTGTTTTTACTGATTTCTTGACTTGTAAGCAGTATACATCATTAGATGATCGAAGTTCACGACAGATAGGCACTTTAACTGATAGGCAAGTTCTAATATATGAAGGACCTGCAGTGAGTGATTTGTGAATTATACATATAATTCTATATTTGCTTCTATTAATATTGTTGAGAATATTAATATTATGTTGACGCAATGTAATACTCGAGTGATCAAATAAAGGTTGTTGATAGATTAATCGTACTGCCGAATGATCAATTCTAAAGATACATTTATTCAATTTTTTGGATAGACCTAAATATATCGAATTACAATAATTAGTCGACGAAAATACCATTGCTTTAATTAGCATCGTAGTGAGGTCTTTGCTAATGAACTTTCTTATATAGCGTATATTATATAAATGAAAATTTGCTTTCCTGCAAACAGTTGACATATGATCATCAAAATTCAATTTATTATCAATAGTAATACCAAGATATTTAATTTTTAGTGATGGAATAATTCTAA
>CAXHSG010000106.1:15000-86499 GCA_964019155.1 Osedax fenrisi
TATAGTTAATGAAATAGAATATTGTACTATAATTCTATGATATTTAGAAATAATGTTTCATCTTGTAAATAGAATATTTACAACCAGTTGGAAAATAAGGAAGGCCACTCGAATATTACAAAGAAATGCATTCGTCTTTAGATGAAATGATTCATAGAAATGGTATTTCCTATAATCTATCTAATACATTTAGATAAATTATGAATAAAATTGAAAGCAATGATATATATCTTGGAAAATATAAAGAAAATTTATTCTACTGTCAAAATATTTATGAAATTAATCATTGTAATTACAGGTCTTAAGATCAGCAAGTTCAGTTGAATATGAAAAAAGTGTGTGTAACATACGCATTGTAAAGCATTGGCTGAGAAATTCAATGGGAAAAAGTGACTAGATAGTTGAATAATATGTAGTATTAACATTGATACTATAGATGAATCATCTATATCATCATAAGAAGAGAAAGTTGATAGAAGCTGTTTTCATCTCATTAAACCTACCATTTATTACATATATACAAAATGTACAACCAAGTAAACAACTATAATTATATATATATATATATACAATCAAATATATATACTAATAATATATTATAAATTAGTGGACCCTCCTTATGAAATATACCTTCCTGCACTCCTAGGCTAATGATTCATCAGTGAAGACTTACACGTAATACTTATGTTAACACATTTTACATACAATATGGGTGGGGGGGGGCTAGGGTTTTAAAGGGGGTCTAGCGTTTTTACTAGAGGCCTGAAGAAGACAGCTGTCTTCTAGGCTACCCCTAATCACCCGATAGAAGATATTTAAATCAGTACTGATAACGATACGATAAGCATCGTCTGTAAACAACTATAATCAAACGGATAATCTACTTATTATTGTTATTTCTGGTATTGACTTATCTGTTGAAAACCTATCTATCCTATATCTCAACTAATAAACATTATACAATAAAACGATAAAACACGTATTGTTTAATTTGATAAGTTATATTATATTATGATTTAAAACAAATTAAAGTGACTCGGGTCTAATCATTTTATGGTGAGAAATTAGTTATTTTTTTATATTTTAATTATACAATACAAATTGTTCTTAATAAATTTAGAAAACAAAATCACATTCCATTTATCAATAATAATATACTAAACATGTTTAATGCATAACATAATTGTTAATTTTAATAGTTTATATGAAGTATACATTTTCATAAACGGTGGCTAGTCTTTAGCAGCTAAAGTCTCCACACTTTCCCTAAGTGTTATATTTGTTTAAAGTTTATAAATATGTTATGGCGCCCTCACCATATTGGGCCTGAGCAATTACCCGATTTACTCCCCCTTAAGCAGGGCCTGACCACAACCCTACCTCTGAATATATTTAAATTAACAATGGCTACAATATAGAGTTCATCCATAGAGTTATTTTGTCGTTATATTCAATACAGAAATGTTATTTTATTTTCGTACACTAAACATATTGCGTGTACTACTATTATTGTTCGAGCACTGACGTCATGATATTGCTTAGAGGAGAGTACTCGAATACTGATAACATAATAATAAATCACCATCACTTTATTATTTCTTAATTAAATATTTCCAAATTTTATTTATATATGTATATTAAGTAGGTATATACATATAATAGCTATTTTAAAATCTAATTTAATTTGTTAACTCTGAGATAACTAAATATATCTACATTTATATATACCTATACCATATATTGTTATAACTATGTATGTATATATATATATATATATATATATATATATATATATATATACAATCCTATCCGCTCAATTATTACTTGTATAGATTAGTATTAATAATTGTATATAAGGTTCTAATATATTCATTTAAAGTATATTTGTATCTACTACATGTTACAATTGTTATCACTTCTATGTACAATGTATAGGCAAGAGTGCTCGTCGCGTGATATATGAATTTCAAATTTGTTTTCGGATTTCGTTTCTAACTATTATATTTAGATATGTACAAACAGTACTAATGAGTTTGTCTACTCTTTATAAAATCCACCTTAACGGGTTTCCATATTATGTGACATTGAAGTGTCATTATTATTAACATGTATGTCGCTTAGGAAAACGTTAATAACTTTTCAAAAAATTATGAAATATGTAAAATATATGTTTTACATTGTAAAATATAATTATGTTAAATATAATTATGTAAAATATAATATATAAGATCTATAATGTGTATTTTAAATTTTGAATTGGGAACCAATATTGTACTTTAATATTTTCATAAATTTAGTGTCGTAACGAAAAAATCCGTTTTTTGTTTATATTTAAAAAATATAAATATAAAAAATGTATACTTATATGTATTAGAATTATATTACTTAACATTTCGTAAATTAATTATTTATTGATTGGAGTTGTATTTTAGAATATTTCTAGGGTATTGATATTATAATACGTACATGTATACACTTATAAGTAATCGAGAACCTTCCCCTATATGATAGTATACTATAGAATTATTATCATATGTAAATAATGACATACATAGATGGATATGTATACTAGATAGTATCTAGTAGATACATTTAGATGGGTTTATATTTAGTTGAGAATTCAGATAGTATACTATAGTATACCTATAGGTACCTAAATACGTATAATGTTGTCAGCATAATATTATATGCCACTTATATTAAATGTATGTTCATCATACTCATATATTAATAATAATTAAGTTATATCCTAGTATACTTTTATATTAATATAACTATATATATATATATATATATATATATATATAACCTAATATCGATGGATTATATTTTATTATTTGTGTATCATACATGCACGACGTACATTGTACGCAGCCAGGACATTCTGAGGCAAGGCCCTCACTATATTTTCTAGACTTGAAGTTTATAAGAATATATTTTAATGATGTATAATATGGTACATATATATATATATATATATATATATATATATATATATATATATATATATATAACTATAGTTATATAACTATAGTTATAATACACTTATGGTATGTTTAAAAATCCAAACAAATAATGTAGGTAGCATATTTTTAATGATTCACTTAACTTCACTTGATTTTATAATATTATTTACTTAATGTTATTCATTTTATCTTATAGAGACAGCATGATAGTAACGATCGGTCTTTGATACTAATATAATATACATATATATTATAATATAATTATATATTAGATACTGTATAGTATATATATATATATATATATATATATATATATATATATATATATATATTGTTAATAATATAATATAATAAGTGACATTTTATTAAAGGTGAATTTTTCTATTTGTTGATGTAAAAACTTCTTAACATATCAATTTTAACAATCATGTAAAACCATTCACACCTAAAACCTTCTCAAGAATATACAAATAAAAGGATATAAAACATAACAATATATTCTTAATAGCTAAAGCCTTATACACATTATATGCATAATTGCTATATTTGTTATCAAATACTAATTAACTTATAAGCATATATCTAGAGGTCATAAGTCCCAAATACGGACAATCTAGATGTCTTAATACGGACATGTCACACTGTAGTGTCCGTCGGACACCCTATAACCAATCAGCTCGCAGCGTGTGAACTATTCTGATTTTCATAAAAATCGCGTGCATAATAATATTAATACCATCAATGAATCTACATCTCATAATATTAATAGTTAGATACTTAACTTCTATTATTAATTAATAAAATAATAAAAATTAATAAATTAATTACAAATTAAATTATATTAAATTATTCATAACATTAATTATAAATAATGTAATTATAATTTATCTGATTGGTTCATCAATAATATATAGTTTATACTAGTGGTATATATGGTGTCCGTATTATAACACAGGGTGTCCGTATTCGGACATGGGTACCGAATACGGACACTCCCGTTATCTATGGAATTAAAAGATTAAATAAAACTTTAAAATCACAATAATATCTATAATCATATAATATTAATATATTGTAATTGTTGAATAACAATATTGAGTCATAAAATGTTAAGAACATTTATTGTTAAAATGTCCGTATTAGGTTACGTCCCTCTATATATTATATAATATATATTGTACCCATCTTTCCCCTACTTAAAATAAATCTGGATGTGATATAATTTTTAATTATTATAGTTTTTGTTGTTTTAGTCATTATATTAGACACTATTTAACAGCGATTAATTGCAATTATTTGTAATTCTTGTAGGTTTATTAATTAATGCAATTAAACCAACAAATAAAATAGATGATATAGAGGATTAAAATATAAAAAATGTTGGTTTTACTTAAATTTACTGTTAATTTATTAATTTAAAACCAATAATTTCTGTTTAATATATATTTAAATATATTTATATATATATATATCTTCTAATTTTATGGTATCTATATTATGCGAAGACTGTAACATCATCAGAACATAGATACTATAGTATACTAAAGTCTACTTTATTTAAATTATTATTTAGGATTACTCGTTAATATATTATAAAGAACAGTGGGCTCAATACATAACATAGGTTATACGGTATAACTTATACCTTATATATTATACCTATATAATACATTTTGAAGTAACATTATTGCTATTTGTTCATCAGTTATAGGTTATAATGTATTACTTTTAAATATCTAAGTACTGATCATTACGTTAACTACAATCATATTCAAGTAGTTTGAAGACTTATAATTAAGTAAGATAAACAAAGCTATCTGATATACATGAATGTAAAGTTATCAGATATATCATATTATTATTATTTTTATCATACGTGTATAGTATAATTTCTAAAATTAGATATATAAATGTTGATATGTTTAATTATAAATATATGTCAAAAATATAGGCCTATATTTACTTCAATTAAACCTCTCTCTCTATGTGTTCATTGCGTGCGCTTGCAACATAGTCTTCTCTACACGCGTATACGGTACCATCAACAACCATAGTTTGTAGTATGCTACAATAGTATTTTATACTATAGTATGTATAGGCTCTAGCCAAAGTCATAAATCATTTACTATATTTACATTTATTGTTATACGAATTTAACGTCTATGGATTTTTATTTAACTAACAAAACCATAAGAAAATTCACACATCAACACGGGTTTTACGATTAAACTAACGACTAGTTTAATATGAGAAGTATACTATAAAATAGTCGGCATTTAATTAACTATGCTTTAAACTTTCCGTTATAATAAAAGGCGTTATGGAGGTCTGACGTAACGTACTATTAACATAAATCACACCTCTCGCATTCTATCTAAGTGTATATTTAGATAGTTATATTGTTTAATATTTAGTTATTGAATAACGTTCATTCGGAAAGTTAAAACGCGAAATAAACAATATTTAATAATAACAATAGGCCTACATATATTATTTCGGTATATGTAAACATCGTTGTTATATAATTATACTATAACAGTGGTTCTCAAACGGGTCCGCGGATGATTGACTCTTTTTCTGGGGTCGCCAATATTTTGTTTGATTATGAGGTTTCTTAATTGTATATAAAAAAGTCTATGAACATTTAATTTTATATTATGTTTAGTTTTTTTATTGTTTATTATTTTACTGTCTTTGTATTTATTATTTTTAAACTTTATTTTTCATTTTAATTTTAATTTAAAAAATAACTCTTATTTTGAATTACTTACTTAGTTACTTAGTCCCGTGACGTCGCCATCGTAGGGGGAACACATGATAATGAATAGCACAACTTTCTCCATTTCGAACGATCTTTTGCAATATCTAAAAGTTGCCTAAGAGAAAGATGGGAAAATTCGAATATATCATTCATCCAATTTCTTTTAGGTCTTCCTCTTTTCCTCTCACCTTCGACATATCCATGAAGAATAGTATTAGCTAACGAATCGTGACGAGTTATATGTCCGAATTTGGTCATTTTTCTTCTCATGATAATATCCAGAAGTGGTACATATGGGCCGACTTTTTTATTAATTTCATTGCTTACAAATATATTAGTTTTTCTTTGTTTATAGCTAATATTTAAAAGTCGTCTGTGTGCTTTTGATTCGAAACTACGTATTTTGAATACAAATCTTATAATAAATAATAAAAAAGAAAATATAATGATAGTTATTATCATTAGGTTTCACTGTTAATATAAATAATAATATTTATGAACCATAATGTGTAGTTTGCTTCAAACTGTTATCAAATGAATCGTTAAAAACTAGAAAAACTAGAAGACATATCGAGACTAATCATCCAAAATTAAAAATTTTAAAATAATTTTGGAAGAGAAATTTATAAGATATATTCATTAACTTAATAATACGCTGTTTAATGTAGTTAATGTTGTATGTTAACTTTCCTTCGATATTATATAATATATATTTGTGTTATTTATTGTATTGTTCTATTTTACACCAGTGAGGGTATTATTTTATTGTATCGGTGTTTTTTAAATAAACAATCCTATAATATAATTAGGATAGGATACATTGCATATGATAGAATATATATTTTATGATATATCATACCCTATATATATATAGGGATAGAGAGAGAAGGACAGCAAGATAGATATAGAGAGAGAATGAAAGAAAGAGAGAGATAGAAAGAAAGAGAGAGAGAGAGAGTCACAATAAGAAATAAAAGCGTAGGTGTCATCCGATTACTTCTTGTATAGTAAGCACTCGTAGCTATTACTTCTCACACTCCGGTGTGCGCGCTCACGTGTGTGTACGTGTGCGCGCTCCGACTATGATTTATAACCCCGCCGCAACGTTAACGACAGCGTAAGAGTTTCAGGTATATACACATACGTGTGTGTGTATGTACGTGTGTACAAACACATACGCGCACACGAGAATATCGTAAATCGACGAACACGAAACAACGGACAACGGACCACGTTATAGCACTAATTGTATCGGTTGTAAACTATCTATGTAGTGGGGGTTACGATAGAGGTACTATAGGGGTACTATAGGGGTCACTATAGGGGGCACTATAGGGGTACGATAGGGGTACTATAAGGGTACTATAGCGGTACGATAGGGGTACTATAGGGGTACGATAGGGGTACTATAGAGGTACTATAGGGGCACTATACTTGGGAGTTACGACATGTGGTATATATATATCTCGAGATATTCAAGCGTGTGCTGCGTATCACCTCGTATACGCAATATATATATATACCTAATAAACAAAGGGGTTGATGTCACATGATTAATACTACTACTACTACTACTATTAATACACATATAATTTGTCACGAATTTACAAATTTTCATTTAAAAAATACTCTTTAATTCTTAATAATACATGGTTTTAGAATATTTTAATAATATATAATATATTTATGATCTAACTAAGCATAATATAACAATAAATTGTCTCAAACTTTTTATTTGATTTTTTTTTAAAGGTGTAACATTGAAAATTATATTTGTTATGAGCCTAATACCTTTGAAAAAAAATCAAGTTTGAGACAATTTATTGTTATATTATGCTTAGTTAGATCATAAATATATTATATATTATTAAAATATTCTAAAACCCGTATCCATTAATTAATAATTAAGATCATTTTTAAAATGAAAAGTGTTCACTCGTGACAAAGTATAAGTGTTAAGCACGTTACATTAACACGGTGCTTAGTAAACACTGTTTACTGGATATATATAATAATAATAATACTCAGAGTTGGCTTAAAAGCCTAGATGAATGAAAAAGCAAAAGCTTGTCTGGTCATTCACCTATTTACGAAATTACGAGAAGTATATTAGTAAACGATAATATATAAATAAAATATATATATAAAAATATATAAAAATAAGATTTTATTAAAAATGTATTACATAAAGTGTATATACACTGTAAAAAATTAGGGTACAAGAGTAGTAAAAATTAGGGTGTAAACCATGTCTGTATAGCCGTACCCTAATTAGGGTCCATCATGCTATAAATGAATACTTGTACCCTAAAAAGATTGATGTGTACCCTAGCAAATTTAAGTCTTCTGTACCCTAAATGTACCCTAATTTATTAACGATGTTGTACCCTAAATTATTATTGATGTCGTACCCTAATTTATTAACTATGCTGTACCCTAAATTATTATTGATGCCGTACCCTAATTTATTAATGATGTTGTACCCTAAATTATTATTGATGCCGTACCCTAATTTATTATTGATGCCGTACCCTAAATTATTATTGATGCCGTACCCTAAATTATTATTGATGCCGTACCCTAAATTATTATTGATTCCGTACCCTAAATTATTATTGATGCCGTACCCTAAATTATTATTGATGCCGTACCCTAAATTATTATTGATGCTGTACCCTAACTTATTATTGATGCCGTACCCTAAATTATTAATATGCTAGAATGATAACAAACACATCATGGAAAGACAATATTACCAACATACAAAGTACATGGAATGCCAAAGATCAATTGGGTAATTAAACAAAGAAAATTGCAACTAGCAGGACACTGCATAAGGTACACAACTTAATTTTATGGAAGACAAAGAACGGCATGCTATACAACATACGAAACAGGGAGACAACCCACAACATCTATATACATCATAAAGAAACATTGGGTATGTTAAGAAGACAAATTACAAACACTGATGACGGACTGAGAAAAATGGAAAATAATAACATGATATGGTCGCGTGAGAACTGTAATTAGGTATTAATAAATAAATAATTAATCTTAAATTATATTTATTGTAGAAATCATTTCCCCCAGGTCCTCCACATTCGTCTTTTCAGATACCTATAGAAAAACAATAATTAATAAATATTGAAGTGAATGTGTATTATACAATAACTAAAAATTAAACTGTCTATATTAACATCATCAAGTCACTTTGTCCTCCTATTGACCCTTTGTTGCATTTCCTTTATCACATCTCCTCATCTAGGACCTGATAGGATTTTAAATGTTCTTTGCATATAGCTGATGTAAATATAATAATAATTAATAAATATTTAATTGAAGTTTTATTTATACACTCTTTTTTTTTAAAATGTCTATTAGTAATAAATATATAGATATTGTGTAGGGATAGTTCAGGATGGTATTTGTAAATTATAAGTCTTTTTTAATTTTTGGAAAAGTTTATTTCATGTTTTAATGATGTTATAATATTGCTTTATTGTTTATGAGTATATATTGTATATATAATAATTGTAATATAAATATTTATATATATATGCATCCATATGAATAACTATATTTAATACATATCTAATTAAAATTTCTTTGACAAATTAAAGTATGTTCTCATAAGAACAACCTTTTTTACAAAATATAATACTAATCACTGTGAAATATATATATATATATATATATATATATATATATTATATTGAATATTATATCAACTATTAATGACTAATAGTGTTTATTGTTAACTCATGTTTTATATAAACAGGTCAACCATCATAATTATTATATTTGTAATATTAATTTATATAATAAATATACATTAAATAATAATACCTATCAATTATATAAAAAACTCACCATTGTTGCATATTCCTCCTCAGATTGCAGTGAGTTCTCTATCTCTAGTAAATACCCAGTTGACGCAACTGCAACAGACACTAGATATAATAGCCTCGTCTGTATTATTATTTACCTTGTTCTGAGAATATATTGAATATAAATTAAATGATATATATTATATTAATAGATATATATTAAATAATTCAAACACATTATTTTTCCTGTTGAATTATTCTCTTTTATATAATTATTGTAACTAGTTATTAAAAATAAATTTATATAGGATACTCACATTTTAATTATTCATTTATTTATATATATATATATATATATATATATATATATATATATATATATATATATATATATATATATATAGTATACTAGAGTATATAATAATAGTATAAATATGTATCTTGTAAGATCTTATATTATATATAAGAAACTTTATACAGTTAATATCATATATGATAATACTATATAAAATATAGAATTGTAATTAGAAAAATCCACTATATTATATTAATTACTGCAATTATATATATAATAGAGTATATTATACTTTTGAATTATCATACGAAAAATCATAAAATAACTATAATATTAAATCTATAGTTATTAAGTAATTATTAAGTAACCTTATCTTTATTTTCATTGTAAATTAATTTTTCAATAATTCGCAAACTTCCATCATAAAATATAAGATTCCCGCATCTATTTTAGGAAATATTAAATTATATATTTAATTATACATTTTATATCTATATTTGATTAAGGATAGAATGATATTGATAATATGTGTACAACAGTTAACATTATTTATATATATACCTATTATTAATATTATTTAAATTTAATTACATTGTGAGCTAAAAATAAAATAAATAATTGACCATATATGGATATATAGATATATCCATGGACTAATAAAATATAATTGCATATTTATTTTATATAGATATTTAACTAATGTTATTAATTAGATAACTAAATTACATGTTTGATCAGTTTTCCTAGTAGCGCTACATCAATATATTCGTTTATATATTTTTGTATATACGTTATATGCTTTATCAAACCCATCAACTCACTATTCCTCTCCGGCAGTTTTTATAATATTTTAAATGAAATTTGAAATTCTGCAAATAATTCATCAGTTTCCTGCATATTAATATATAGCATATAGTTATCATGACTTTATAATATATATATATGTAATAAAGTGAATGTTCTAATACAGTTTATTAATCAAAGTAAAGACCTGTTGAACATAATAATAATATAAAATGATAATAATTATTATAATAATAATAGTACCTACCCGATGAGATGCAGACCGAAGAATGAGGCAATCTCACCGAGTGGAATTTATTCTATAGAAAAATAACGAAATATACTTTACAGACGATAAAAATATAAAATATCAGAAAAATAAACATTTACATGGCTATGGCTATGTAATTAACACAGAGCGAGACACCGAAATATAGTTTAAATTAAAGTTGTTATGTAGATATATCGATTTCTGTTACGTAATGCTAAATGCATTTAAATGTATATTACATTTATCGATATATCTACAACTTTGACTTTATAACATATATATATAATTATATAATTATATTCTAACAATTTAATTATATATTATAAATAATATATAAATATATTATAAAATTATATATTATATAAACTTTTATATTATTATATATATGATATAATTTGTATATATATATATATATATATATATATAATATAAGTATAAATACCTTATGTATATTGTAATGTGTTAAAAAATAGATGCTTATCATGTTGAGTGTAGATGGACATAGAATATGTTAATAAATAAAATGGAATTATGTATATATATATATATATATATATATATATACATATACTCGAATAATTATAAGTATTTGTATATAAAATATAGGAAATATGTACATATTTCCCTATGGGGAATCTATATAGTTTCTGAAAACTAGTTTAATTGCAATTAGAAGCAATAAATGCTATGTCTATAATAATAAAACACAACAATAAGTAGACTGTTATATTAAGGATATTATGAAGGATACTATTATGAATTATATTTCTTATACATTTTATTTTCAATCAAATATAAACTTAATTTTAAAATGTTATGGTATAACTTATTTTATTTCCATATTGTATACCATATAATTCATAAAGTTATACCATTATATTTAATAGCTAATGGTAGGTAATACCTATAACTACAGATTACGAATGTTATACCATATAATTCGTAATCTTATACCATTTAAATTAAGCTATATGGTATAACTAAAAAAAAACAAATGTTATACTATACAATTTGTGATCTTATACCATTTAACGTAATTGTATGGTATAACTCGTATTTCCATATGTTATACCATATAATTCATAATGTTATACCCTTATTTGTAACAGTGTATAGGGTATCAACTATAGTTGAGACTTATAACCACCACCCCGCGCGTTTATTATATTAGGGTACATTTGAGTAATGTTATATTTTTGAACATGGTGTACACTAACAAATAGATATTATGTACCCTAAAAATGTATAGTGCTGTACCCTAACGATTTTGTATATATTGTACCCTAATTAGGGTACATCACTATCATTTTTCATTTTTTGATACATTGTACCCTAATTAATAGCATTGATGTACCCTAAAAAGGCGTTGCATCGTACCCTAATGCATTTGTTCATGGTGTACCCTAATTAGGGTACATCACTCATAATATTCGATTTTGCGATTACCGTACCCTATAAAAATGAGTTGTTGTACCCTAATTTTTTTACAGTGTAATATAAAATATTACAAACAATAAATCTATAATACTATTAAATTAAATATAAATGAAATAAACATAATTTTTTTTAAAATAAACACAAATTTAAAAACATTTAAAACAATACTAGATATAAGGCTGCTATTAAGCACAACAAAGGATAATACCATTGCCACCGAGTATACCCAGGATGCGTAGAACATCAACTTTCAGGTAAGGGTGCTCCAAATCCTATATCATTAGGGATTACACCATTGCCAGAGGTGTAAACGCTGATATCCTTATTCCCCGATGCATACTATACATCCCTAATACACCCAATGACTCAAGATTATCCAATCATGTACCCAAACACACCCACATACACTAATATATACTAATATTTGATAAAACAAAAAAACAAAAATTATACATTATAATGATAAATATAAAAATTATATAAATTAAATTAGAAATTAAAAAAAAGAAAATAATTAATAGTACACTACAATAATTTTAAAATAATATTAAATAATATTTCTCGTAATCTCTCTCATCATGTATAAAACATAAATATAAATTGTAAAATACTAAATAACTTATAATAACAAATAGTAAGTAACATACTGCATAACTGTAATATATCCTACATATATATAATATTATATAAATTAATATATAATATACATGGAATAAAAATAAATCATAGATATATAGAAAACATATAATATATAGAATAAATCAAGAAAAATATTACCATAATAAAAAAATAATAAAAGAAACATTTTTTTTAAATCAAAAAAAAAAAAAAAAAGATTATATATTTATCAGTAGACATATTATAATGCATGTGTGCATGCGTGAGGCTCAGTGGCTAAAACGTCAGACATACAATTATATTCTGTTTGTATGCTTAAGCAGTAGGACGCAAGTTCTGGCCTCGTCCGGACCATTAATTAATTTTATAAAATGGGTCTTAACATATTATTTAGAAGTGATCTTATATAATTGTGTATACATAAATGATCGGCTCTCGTTAAAACCATGAATGCCTTAACATGAGAGCGGCTTCGAAGGGACATTAGAGCCATATATGGTTATAAGTGAAAACTTCATCTAAGCTCCTGGATGGGATGAAAGGACTCCACCAAATAAAAATAACAATAACAATAACAATATATATATATATTATATATATATCTAAATGTAGTGAATATACTAATCTACACAACACATCTTTTATGGTATTAAGTTAAAATTCATTAATAGCAATCAAGTTTCGCCGACATTTTAAACCAATGAAATATGAGTTATGTTATATAACCTAATCAATAGACAATACTGTTGTGATCATCCATTGTTATAAACAACACCGTAACAATATGCCTGTAACACAACACAGTTATTACATGTTATTGTTATACCATTACTTAGTTTGTCTTTACACTTAATATTATATGTTTTATAAATGCAAGTATTACTGAATTGTTACTGACTATAGTATGTATGTATAGTATGTATGTATACAATGTATACACGTGTACATACTTTTCCCGATCCCTTGCTTATCCGAATTATCGGCAGTTAATAGTATGTATATAAGTATATTTATATATATATATTAATATTATATATATAATTATATATATATTACAATTAGAACATTTCAGAACTCTTTGTAGCCTAACATATACATATATTTATATCTATAGATTATAGCAATTATACGTATATTACAATTGTATGTTGATAGTATTACATTACATTTGTGTTACTTTTGTTAACAACTTTAATATCATGAATTATTCAAAATAAAAATGTATGACAATTTATAAAAATCATAAAAGACTACACATATGTCCTAATTGATAAATTGCGATATATGTATATATGTATGTATGTATATATTAATGCATTGCTTATACGTGATGATATTAAACACCACCCCATGCATACCGCGATACACATACCGTCTGCCTTAAAGTGGGTGATTATAGTAACCCACTCGTAACCCTATCGTAACCCTATCGTAACCCTATAGTAACCCTATAGTAACCCAATATGTTTTAATTAAATGATAAGTTCTAACTTATTCCGAAAACATGCTTTCAATGTATCACTCACTAATATAACATTATCATTATCATTATCATATATATATATATATATATATATATATATATATATATATATATATATATATGTATGTATAAATACATTTATATGTATGTATAGATTAATACAGTTTAGACTATAGTAGAAAACAATTACTACTATAGTATATTACTTATAAAACCTATTGTTCTCTATAAATATATATATTATACTCGAGGATGTGATTTATTATTAAACATCATCATTAGGTGAACTACTACCACACGCGAATTAGTAATAACCCTGCCCGCTAGGTTGCTGTAACATCGCTTATCATATAACCTACCATATATGGTTATATACTAACCCTTCCTATATGTATCCGCTACCTATATCACTTCACTACACCAGCGCAGTGTTCACATGCTCTATAGGCACACCCCAGCCTCTCCTAGCTGGTAACAAGCGAGCGATAATAAGTAGAATAACGATGACGTAAGATAACAATATCGGCCTGTTGTTGGTGGCCTAGTATTGCGTTTCAATCAGCGTCCTCCCCCCCGTAATACCTCTCCTGGTCGCTTATTGTTTACACATCGAATACTATAGTATTGTATTATAGATGATATATCGATATCTCTCGTCGGCAACGATAATAGTAGGATATGAATTATGAATTATATAATTATGTATTTAGGTTAACGTGTTTAATTAAAACATATATATATATATATATATATATATGTTTTATTTACACTGTGCGTGTGTGCGTGCGTGTGTGTGTATGTGCTAAGCACACTGAGCGTGTGTGTATTTCGTAATGTATGAGATGCCATTGTTATGAATACTTTACAAGTCAACATAAATTACCGCAGTTGGGTGAGCAATTTGTAAATATATAATTACACATAACGTGCTAATTGTCAATGATGGTAATGTTATGTTTAATTTAGCGATAGTATGTTAAGTTAGTATATATATATTTATATGTGTGTGAATATATCCAACTACATATAAACTACTTGACGTGAAGCATAATAATTCTTATCAATACTACGCATATTGCGTCGCACAGTATGCTCCGCCTATACACATACTACTACTACTACTACTACTACTACTACTAATACTACTACTACTACTACTACTACTACTACTACTACTACTACTACTACTACTACTACTACTACTACTACTACTACTACTACTACTACTACTACTACTACTACTACTACTACTACTACTACTACTACTACTACTACTACTACTACTACTACTACTACTACTACTACTACTACTACTACTACTACTACTACTACTACTACTACTACTACTACTACTACTACTACTACTACTACTACTACTACTACTAGTACTACTACTACTACTACTACTACTACTACTACTACTACTACTACTACTACTACTACTACTACTACTACTACTACTACTACTACTACTACTACTACTACTACTACTACTACTACTACTACTACTACTACTACTACTACTACTACTACTACTACTACTACTACTACTACTACTACTACTACTACTACTACTACTACTACTACTACTACTACTACTACTACTACTACTACTACTACTACTACTACTACTACTACTACTACTACTACTACTACTACTACTACTACTACTACTACTACTACTACTACTACTACTACTACTACTACTACTACTACTACTACTACTACTACTACTACTACTACTACTACTACTACTACTACTACTACTACTACTACTACTACTACTACTACTACTACTACTACTACTACTACTACTACTACTACTACTACTACTACTACTACTACTACTACTACTACTACTACTACTACTACTACTACTACTACTACTACTACTACTACTACTACTACTACTACTACTACTACTACTACTACTACTACTACTACTACTACTACTACTACTACTACTACTACTACTACTACTACTACTACTACTATTGCTACAATTTATAAACCTACATAGCAACTGTATTACACCACTTTGTAAATAATAATACCATTGTATATAGACAATATATATATAGTCGTTATTATAAATGTTATTTCATTATAATTTCAAATATAATTATGCCACTTTACTTATTGGATCTAATGTCGATATACTACATTGACGGGTCACCACACACACACACATATACATACACACATACATACACACACATACACACACATCCAAACTAGATATCAAGGTCACATGCCATACGCTATCAAATATTTATTTTTGATTTATTCTATTTCGATTATATTTCAATGTTTACCTCGGGCATTAATATTATAATTTCAACATTTTAATTCGTTAAAACGAGATCGGTAAACAAACCCTTTAACTCGTATACGTCACTCATTAACCTCGATAACCTGTATCGTGTAGATACTATTCATATTCCGTGGTCTACACATAATCACGTACGTATATATACACATATATATATATATATATATATATATATATATGCACACGCATTAACACATAGCACGTATTAATCACACAGCGAACTAAATCGTACGTCACCTCAGTCCGGCATTGTGTGGTTTTAGAAGGTACGATAACTCAGAGGTCACCGGGGTCGTAGGGTCATCGCTCTCTTGAAGTGGGTTCAACGTTGGACGCACGCCTCACTTCCGATCGGCCGCGAACTATTACGTAATAACGTTTTACTTACTTGTTGTGTACGTTCACGTAATCGCAGGCATGTCCTTAAACACAATCGGAACAGGTTTATATGCACATAGATACTTATATACATATATATGTATATGTTTATATGTTTATATATATAATCATATACTTAATTCGCAATTATTACTAGCAATATTCTAATTAATTTTTATTTCTACAAAGATATATACATATATATATATATATATATATATATACATATGCTATATTCAAAGATATTGTGAAGTACTTTGGAAAATCTTTGCTATATGTATACACATACGTACATTGCTACGCGTATCGATGACCTCAATGTAAAATATAAGTTAACACTCTCCGACTAGGGGGGATCGATACGTATTTACCTTACAAATTAGAAATCAATGCGCAAAAACAAAACCGCCGCTATCTAAACTCACGGCTGTGCGCGTAACCCATGTATATAAACGTATACAACTCCTTAGTAAATGTATATAATACCTTCATATTTGAGAGATAACATATGCTTACACGTATATCACACACACACATATATATATATATATATAAGAGTTAACGTAGCTAATACAGCATGCAAGTCAATGGGGTAGACATAGCTGTAGGTTTATGGAATACTTATTCAAACTCCGATACCACTACCTACACTAATCTGACCGGAAGGGTGTTAGCACGGATACCGGGGGTTTAATGAACTAGTTACGTGTCGATAGGAAACGTCACACTTACCTATCTATCCGAATAGGTTGAGTTAACCAGTCCCCACGTAAGTTAACCAAGCCCCCATACTAGTTAAGAAAACCATAGAGTGTAACGAACTCATTGATGTAGAATTTCAAATAAACATACGTACCGTCCTGTCCTTATCATCCCCGGGAAACAGTTGAACTGCTAACACAAACTTACCCCCTTAACACACAAAATATACATGCTCAATAATAATAGCAATACGAATATTAAAGTAAACAATTGTTAATACATTAATATATTATCGCCGTAGTGTGTTGAATAGTACAGAAACAGTACATTTACATTGTATATCCAGGGTATATCCAGGGTATATCTAGGGTACATCCAGGGTACATCCAGGGTACATCCAGGGTATATCATTGGAGTAGGCGTTACACTATACTGAACCTTCTGTATCCGTCGAGCGTATCGTAACACTAGTAGAAGTTAAGTTACAGTTACAATCAATATAATAAATTGTTAACTTTTAAATGAATAAATTACTATTTATTATTAATTTAACCTATTTATTTGACCTTTCAAAGTGTTATATTAGTGCAACTAACTGCATATATACTAATATCTAATCTATATTTATTAATAATTAAATTATACATCGATCTCGTGTGTATTTCATATGTATTTTTACATTTATCAAACTTTTGTAAGCTATTAATATTTACAGTAAAAGCACTAGAACCTATACACAATATATAGTATATTACCTATATATATATATTCTATAGTATATTACCTATATATAGGTATATATGTATATATGTATATATACATTCTATATTAATATCATTCTTTGACCATATCAACCTTTATTAAAATATTATGTATTTTATAAATAAAGTTAATTTATATGTCTCTGAGGAAGTTATACATACATATATGTGGGGTTCTATATACGGAGTTCTACTATATATAAATGATAACGTTTTATTTCGTACAACAACTATCTAACTTAAGTAGATAACTTAGGTAGATTTATTGTATACCTATATATATAGGACAGTATGACAGTTTAGAATGACATACCACATTGCAACGTAATAACAATTAATGTTATGTATTAGTATATATAGAGTTGCTAGAAATGCTATTAGTTGTTCTCAGGTAAGATTAGTGTACATATTGAAACCAATATATTTAAATCCATTACTGAATTTAATTTATAATACATTTATTTTAATGATATATTTAACGTATTTTGTGGCTTAAGCCATAAATATAGATATATTTATCTTAATTTTTCTTAATGTTAGTTTATTAAAACACAACCGCGAGTAAATATAATATACAAACACATACACACATACATATATATATACACGTATTAGCTTTATATTCCAGTAGAATCTATCAGAATGTAGGTAACACACGTATTATTTTCTATTGGTAATATAACGACACTTATTCAAGAGATAGTAAATGAATAATCCTCTTATACCAAATTAGATAACTTTTTTCAATAATATATCAGTATTACAAAATATTAAATATTTATTTTAAATCAATGGATATTAAACATTTATATTTACTATCCAATTTAATCGATATCATATCTAGTAAGCTATCAATATCATGTTCGGTAGATCTACCAAGTCTAAAACCAAAGTGACTCTTTATTAAGATATTATGTTTGTTGCTATAATTAATGAGGCAACATTTGATAATTTTTTCTAATATTTTAAAAACTTGATAGATTTTATTAATAAAATTGATATATAATTAGTAATTACCCATCCTACCCTATATTTCTTTCCACTTTTATAAATTATAATAATTATAAGGTTAACCTTAGCAATTTGTAGACAGTTTAGAAACTAACTAACTTATTAAATATATGTAGGGGAAAGTAACTGAATACGGATAGGTCCCGAATACGGACACTCTCGGTATCTCGGAAACCATAAATCATACAACAAAATGTTAATGAATAAAATATTCATAATTATATAAATAGTCTAAATAAGTATTTTTTATTTTTTAATAATCCAAAATAGTGCTGATATATCCAATAAACTGATTTTTGTATTATAATACGTATACGTTTTTAAATTTATGAAAACAAATTTTAACTTAAAATCTTCTCAAGCATATATAAATTTCATTAAAACAAGATACAAAGGTGGAGTCAACCAATTCAGTATCCTTAATATCATATTAAGATTTAATCTATACATTTAAAATTATCAATTAAATTAATTATATGATTCTTATTAATATTTCTATAGAAGCTTGACTTATTATAGATATACCCATGAGAATACTCGGCATAGAGAATTATAGAGATCTATTATTAAGTTTTCACCACCGATTAGCAAACGTCGTCTATATACACTTACACATACATATATGATTAACTGTAGTGTTTACTTTTAAGAGAAACCATTGTACTACTGCGTACACACGAGACCCTATAATGGGCTGACCAATAAGAACTCTGCATAATAGTTTGTTATTGTGTAATTGTTTGTTATGGAGCTTCGAGAAGGTATTACATCGGTTAAGGTATAAGCCTACCGAGCCAAGGTATAACTTAACCCTACGGATACTGCCTACGATATAACTGCATGTGTGGCTCAGTGGCTAAGGCGTCAGACACACAAGCAGTAGGACATGGGTTCGACCCTCGTCCGGACCATTAATTAATTTTATAAAATGGGTCTTAAAATATTATTTAAAAGTGATCTTATATAATTGTGTATAAATAAATGATCGGCTCTCGTTAAAACCATGGATGCCTTAACATGAGAGCGGCTTCGAAGTGACATTAGAGCCATATATGGTTATAAGTGAAAACTTCATCTAAGTTCCTGGATGGGATGAAAGGACTCCACCAAATAAAAATAACAATAACAATAACAATACATTAACCCTATGTTCGATGTAAGCCTAAGTAATACCTCTCTATCGATGTATCGATGCATGTATCGACTGCGTACGACTTCAAGCCATGGAAATGAAGGATTAGAAGTATATTAATACTTCGTTACATATCAGTATATATGTTAAAACTGTTTCGATATATATATATATATATATATATATATATATATATATATATATTTATATATATATATTTATATATATAACATATTTATATATGAATGAAGGCACTTAAATTATAAAAATTAAAATTCGAACGTAATTGTTACTCTACACCGCGCCGAACACAAAGCATCGTAGTAATGAGTTGTAAATATGTCTATCGAATGCGCGGGCCTTTAATCTCCACCCCCGCCGCACATAGGTGGCGCTGTAGAGATATGCTTAAAGTTCTAGCTAGTGTACGAGTGTAGGACCCATGAGATACAGGGTTACCTGCACTAGCTACATAGATTAACTGCTATATTATGTATACATGCATTAAGTACGTGCCTTAACATCGCAGGATCGCAGACTTGTAGTGGCGTCACCTAGTGGTGGTATAGTAATTCATCTTTGTACCACTAGATGTCACTAGTAGTGGTGGTCACTAGTATTAGTCAGGTAGTAGTAGTAGTAGTAGTAGTAGTAGTAGTAGTAGTAGTAGTAGTAGTAGGAGTAGTAGTAGTAGTCAGGTAGTAGTAGTAGTAGTAGTCAGGTAGTAGTAGTAGTATTAGTAGTAGTAGTAGTAGTAGTAGTAGTAGTAGTAGTAGTAGTAGTAGTAGAGGTGGTATGTGTATAGTGTTTTTTTATGTTTTTATTAATTATTGATAAACCCAAGAGAAAATACACGAACTAACTTGGATTGAACCTAATATATCTTGTTTTCCAGATGTTAAAGAGTTAATAGTTCCACTAGGATATTATATATACTCTAAATACACATATATATACACAAAAACACATACATACACATACAAATACATACTCACACACACACATATATATATATATATATATATATATATATATATATATCTATATATAAGTTATTAAATGAAGTCTGTAGATATATATGATTAATGTAATATATATATATTTATAAGTGTATATATATATGTATACATTTATATTGAATTCAATTAAATTCGGTAGTTACGTAATATAATCTATAGATTTCAATTCATAAATTGTTTCTTCACGCTCGGTTGATTGCATTGTCATATTTCTATTTTTGTATATACATGTTTTATCGTCTGTACATTCTGTTACTCGTTTTGAATTTTATATGTTTATCGTCTGTTAGTTTTGTTTCGTTATTTTCCTATAAAATGATCGCCGCTCGGTGAGATAGACACACTCTTGCTTCTGAGTCTCTTCGGGTTGATACATATTGTCATTATCGTCATTATTATTATTATTAATTATTATTATTATTATTATTATTATTATTATTATTAGTATTATTCTTATATATATATATATATATATATATATATATATATGTTTTGATACATATCTTTGTATTAATAAAGTATATATATATATATATATAAACCTTCACTTAGTTACATATGTATATTATTAATACTGAGAAAAAAATATTTATATAACACAATAGTAATATTTAATTACTTCTAATCATTAAATATTTGAGATTAAAAAAATCCATTAAACTAAAAAAAGCCACTAATATATGCTACAAATACATTAAATATATTTAAGTAGTATACCAAGATTAACTAACAAATATCCATTAACATATATACTATAAATATACTATAAATTCAAACACAAACACACACACATACACATATACTATACATATACTATATATAGTAGTGTGCGATATTTGATCATTGTTTATACGATACGGTTCTAAATAAAGACCCACGGCAGAACATATTATATATATACATATATACATTTACGTTAATATTTATCGCTATTTATAAATATGTACATACTAAAATGTTATTTGTTAAATATTTAATTGTGATCGCATACCGCCAGTACACGATGGTACGGCATCTGGGTGCGTATAGGCAACGTGTGTGGACGGGGGTGAATATAGGGTGAATAAGGGGTGAATATACTATGGGATCGAGTTGGTATGGTATCGGTGCGTACGCGCTATTGCGATAAGTACAATAGGGAACCTATTATCTATTATCAGTCGGTTGCTATTGTTATCACCCAAGCGATCTCACTCTCTATCTTCCAATGCAAACTTATCAAATATGTAAACAAATCAAATAAATGTAAACAAACAACATGTTGGGATATAGAAAAATTAAAATTAAAAATATTACAATTTATATATTTCTTTAAATACATAAATACATAATTACTACTTAAGTTATATTTATTAATTTAATAGTTTTAAATAATATAAAAAATATTAAACTATTATTTAATACATAAATCCCTATACTTATATTTAAACCTATATTTTGAAAAGAGAATACGGGCGGGTGGCACAAATTAAATATCTATAAATAGCAAACTTCACTAGTTGCGCGCATGGCGTGCGTTACGCAAATTTATTATACGCTCTAGTGCACACGAGCATAAAATCTAAATGAAAACATGTATATTTTGAATGATAACTTTATAAAAATATACGTATACACTATTCGTTTTAATTGATTAATTCATATTTTCAGATTGATATTTTTGGGTTGTTTGATTTAGTTTTATTCTTAAGTTTTTTATAGCTGCTTTATATCCCGAAGTGAGCCTATACAAAGTAATTATTAACTAAGAATAATTTATTCGCGCGATGCACGCCTTGATAGATACGCATGAACTTTGTTATTTATAGTTATTTAATGTGTGCCTACTGTCGTACTACACTTTTGAAATATGAAATGTAATTCAAAAAAATATTTATTAAATTATTTAAGTATATATAGTTGAATATCAGGTTATATAACCTTTTTATAATATATTTTTATATACAATAAATAGTTAGTTATATTATAATTAATATGTAATAATTTATTATAATATATATGTAATAATAAACATTTTTTGATATAGTTTATAAATGTTTTAATTTTAATAATTTTCTTGATTTTCTAATTCCACATTTGACGATTTCTACAGTTTCTAAATTTTCAACTGATAATGTTGATTTTAGACAGTTTTTAATAAAAAATAATACAACTTTCCTAGTAACTACACATATATCAGAATATTTAAAATGTACATCATTAATATTCAAAATATATAAAAAGGTATTACATATGTTTTCTTTATGAACGATATGTTTTATATACAAGTTGAATAAAATATACAATTTTTTTATATAATTATTAAATACTATAGTTGATTGAATACGATTCATACTATTTTTTGACATATCCATACTTAATATACACTTTAGGCGCTTAGTTCGCAGATATACACGGCAGTATCACGACCCGAAACTTAGTTTACAGATATACACAGCAGTATCATGACCCGACACTTTAGGCGCTTAGTTCGCAGATATACACGGCAGTATAATGACCCGACACTTTAGGCGCTTAGTTCGCAGATATACACAGCAGTATCACGACCCGAAACTTAGTTCGCAGATATACACTGCAGTATCATGACCCGACACTTAGTTCGCAGATATACACGGCAGTATCATGACCAGACACTTTAGGCGCTTAGTTCGCAGATATACACGGCAGTATCATGACCCGACACTTAGTTTGCAGATATACACGGCAGTATCATGACCCGACACTTTAGGCGCTTAGTTCGCAGATATACACGGCAGTATCACGACCCGAAACTTAGTTCGCAGATATACACGGCAGTATCACGACCCCAAACTTAGTTCGCAGATATACACGGCAGTATCATGACCCTACACTTTAGGCGCTTAGTTCGCAGATATACACGGCAGTATTACGACCCGAAACTTAGTTCGCAGATATACACGGCAGTATTATGACCCGACACTTTAGGCGCTTAATTCGCAGATATACACGGCAGTATCATGACCCGACACTTTAGGCGCTTAGTTCGCAGATATACACGGCAGTATCACGACCCGAAACTTAGTTCGCAGATATACACGGCAGTATCACGACCCCAAACTTAGTTCGCAGATATACACGGCAGTATCATGACCCTACACTTTAGGCGCTTAGTTCGCAGATATACACGGCAGTATCACGACCCGAAACTTAGTTCGCAGATATACATGGCAGTATCACGACCCGAAACTTAGTTCACAGATATACACGGCAGTATCATGACCCGACACTTTAGGCGCTTAGTTCGCAGATATACACGGCAGTATCACGACCCGAAACTTAGTTCGCAGATATACACGGCAGTATCACGACCCGAAACTTAGTTCGCAGATATACAAGGCAGTATCACGACCCGAAACTTAGTTCGCAGATATACACGGCAGTATCCAGACCCGAAACTTAGTTCGCAGATATACACGGCAGTATCACGACCCGAAACTTAGTTCGCAGATATACACGGCAGTATCACGACCCGAAACTTAGTTCGCAGATATACACGGCAGTATCACGACCCGAAACTTAGTTCGCAGATATACACGGCAGTATCACGACCCGAAACTTAGTTCGCAGATATACACGGCAGTATCACGACCCGACACTTAGTTCGCAGATATACACGGCAGTATCATGACCCGACACTTTAGGCGCTTAGTTCGCAGATATACACGGCAGTATCACAATAGAATACTTATTTTTTAATAGATATATTACATATCTATAATATAAATATATAATTATATATTGTATTTATATATATGTGTATTTATGTAATGTATATATTTATTTATAAAATCACTATTTAATATAATATTTGTATATCTATATAATTAGATATCACAATATAAAATATAGAAATAATATATATATATATAGTATTTGTATTTTGAATTTAATTCTGTCATTAAAAAAATACAAATAATAGGATGCTATATTACGTATCAGTGGAAAACCGGCACGTATATATATATTTGAGGATTACTATTTATTGGTTAATAATGTGCTTAGTACACTATTTTTATTTTATTTAATAAAATCATTTTTTAAATGTGCATACTTTGAAATGCGATGTATGCGCGCCGATGTCATAAGGTATAGCGCGCCGGTTTCCACTGTATTCTCATATTATATATTCAGCGATTTTATGACTATTTTATAATTATTAATGATTATTAATACTTTAAATTTTCGAAATAAGAGTATATAATACATTATAAAATATTTACATATGCTATGCATACCTCATAGAGTTACGATTATAAAATAGTCTCTATAATACATAATTAATTATAAAAAAAATTCCAAATAATAATTTTGTGAAAATTTTTTTCATATTTATTAACATATTGTTCATCATCTAGTGGAAATCTATGGTAGGGAAAGGTATCATTTATTGAATAGTTGTCACAATTCATAATGGCACATCTGAGTTCCGCTTTGATTGAGTTTGAAGACATTTTCGTGAAATTTTATGAAAAATATAGTTACTATGGATTACAATCTATAGATCCCGTAATGGAGTCACTGGGATTTTGTTGTTTACATCCATCACTTTTACATATTCGGAAAATCACGAGAGTGAGACCGCTTGGGTTATCACTATTGAATCACGTGTGTATCGAATAGTGTAACGCTCTATTGTTGGCGATGTGATGCGGGAGTTTATTTCTAAAATATTCATCATCATATTTTGTCGAATTCATATATTTCATCGGGCCCACCGACACACGCACACACACACGCATACACGAGCGCGCACATCATCACGCGCACTGTGCGATGCGGTGTGTGCGTGTGTCGTACATACATAGGGGAAAGTAACCGAATATGGACACTCTCGGTATCTCAGAAATAATAAATCCTACAAAAAAATGTTTAATGAATACAATATTCATAATTATATAAATAGTCTAAAACAGTATTTTTTATTTTTGAATTATTTAAAATATTTCTGATATATCCAATAAACTGATTTTTTTATTACGTTTTTAAATTTATGAAAAAAAATGTCAACTTAAAACCTTTTCAAGAATATACAAATGTATCGATATAAAACATTACAATATATTATTAAAAATTAAAGCATTCTAAAAATGATATATATAATTTCTATATTTGTTATCAAATATTCATTAAGTTATAAGCATATATCTAGAGGTCATATAAGTTCCTAATACGGACACTCTAAATGTCTTAATACAGACACCCTATAACCAATCATGGCGAGGCGTATGAACTACTCTGATATTCATAAAAATCGCGTGAGTTATAATATTAATACCACCAATAAAGCTAAATCTAAAATTTGTATTAATTAGATACTTAAATTGTATTATTTATTAAAAAATATTAAAAAAAATAAATTATTAACTAATTAAATTACAATATATTTTTCACAAAATTAATTATAAATAATGTAATTGTAATTTGTCTGATTGATTCATCAATACTATATAGTTTATCTAGTGGTATATATGGTGTTCGTATTATAACACAGGGTGTCCGTATTCGGGTATGGGTACCGAATACGGACACCCCCGTTAAGGTGAGCCGGTAGTCTCAGAATAGCATGTCTCACTTAATCAATGAAACTACATAGAATTTGAAACATAGTACAATTTTTTTTTTTTTGATTTGATTATGTTTAGGCATTTCCCTGGCCATTTGAAAAATGACCAAAAATTGACCAAAAAAAAAAAAATTCTACTATTACCTATATGAAACTCACGTTAGGTGTCGCTACTTTTTATACTATATTTTAAATTAATTAAATTAAATAATATTTAATTTAGATCTAAAATGCAACTTCGTGATACATCAACGTTCTCAACATTATTTAAATACGAACGTATGAAAATAAATAAGTTGCCCACGTATATTGATATTGATAAACATTATTTTTATATTACGTCATTCTCCCTCATATCTGCTTCATAACAGGATCTTATGAAAAAAAACAGCCTAATATCAGACTCATAACAGCATTATGGTAATATCCTCATAACAGCCTACATAAATTCTATAAAAACAGCCTCATAACAGACTCATAACAGCATTATGATAATATCCTCATAAATTATATATAAAACAGACTAATATCAGACTCATAACAGCATTATGGTAATATCCTCATAACAGCCTACATACATTCTATAAAAACAGCCTCATAACAGACTCATAACAGCATTATGATAATATCCTCATAAATTATATATAAAACAGCCTCATAACAGACTCATAACAGTAATATGATAATATCCTCATAACAGTCTACATAAATTCTATAAAAACAGCTTCATAACAGACTCATAACAGAATTATGATAATATCCTCATAAATTATATAAAAACAGCCTCATATCAGACTCATAACAGCAATATGGTAATATCCTCATAATAGCCTACATTAATTCTATAAAAACAGCCTCATAACAGACTCATAACAGAATTATGATAATATCCTCATAAATTATATAAAAACAGCCTCATAACAGACTCACAATAGCATTATGGTAATATCCTCATAATAGCCTACATTAATTCTATAAAAGCAGCCTCATAACAGACTCATAACAGAATTATGGTAATATCCTCATAAATTATATAAAAACAGCTTCATAACAGACTCATAACAGCAATATGATAATATCCTTATAATAGCCTACATAAATTATATAAAAAACAGCCTCGTAACAGAATCATAACAGCATTATGATAATATCCTCATAATAACCTACATACATTTCATAAAAACAGTCGGGTAAGGCTATATCACAGAACTAGAGAGAAATTTCAGAAATTTCTCTCTAGCTATATGGGCTATATACATATATTTTTAAACTATAAACTATAAATCTATGGATATATATATATATATATATATATATATATATATATATATATATATATATATATATATATATATATATGGATAGAATAAAGATGTGTTTCACCATAGATTTATAGTTTACAATGTAAAATACAGATCTATGCATTTAAATAATTAAAGTAAATATAAGTCCACAACATATCTTTAACATGATACAATGGATAAAAGAAATGAATTCTGATGAAATAAAAAATGTATGTTTCAGAACTATATCTCAAAATGCATATTCATTGCATACTGAGAATATTCTACTAGCTATGATATCAGATCCAAGACCATCGATACGTTGTGAGGGCATTAATCGGATTATTCATGCGAGGACGACTAATAATAATGTTGGAAATGGTATCAGAAAGTTTATAAAGCCGAACATAAATGTTGATGCCGAGGACTATTATCAACTCGTAGACTATAATAATTCATGGCTTGAATCAATTCTGACTGAAAAGTTGACCCTAAATCAATTATTACACGCGAAAGAAACCTTTGAAATATTAGAATTACCTAATTATCCTTCACATACACAAGCTGTGGAAAGGGTTATTAGGTTAATTTCTGAGACATCGACTATGTCGGCATGTACAAATCAGAGAGATGCTAGAATACGTATTACACTTGAAACAAGAAAAATAATGCCGTGTTTTAATTCGAAACAAGATTTTAAATAATATCATTTATTCATATACTAATTAAATATTGTTCATATGCTGTACTTCTTTTTATTTAATAAATATATATTTTATTATTACATTTTAGGTTCATATTGTTTACATATTTTTATACAAAAATATATATTTTGTTATTACATTTTTCAATGTAATGTTAAATTAATACATACTGAATTCATTAGAATACAAGTACTTACTTTTTATCAGACAGTAATCTTATAATATTTATTAGATATAAAAGTAATAGTTATTTGTCTTGATTAGGTAATAATTTAAAATAATCAAATACAAAATTATTTATATCTAAAATGTATTAATGTAATCAAGAAATTATATTTTTTTAATTATTAACAATTATCAATATTAAAAATCATTTAATTATGATAAAATATTTGTTTGAAAATAAATATATTTGTAAAATTTTAATTTTGAAAATAAAAAATTTTCTTTGGTAGCATTGGTGTAACATATATTAGGTATGAAGATTTTATAAAAATTTTGAAAAAAAATCATCGGCAAAAATTGTTATTGATGATTTAAAAATTAAAATTATTTCATCAATTATTTCATCAAAATTTTAATTTTGAAAATAAAAAATTTTCTTTGGTAGCATTGGTGTAACATATATTAGGTATGAAGATTTTATAAACATTTTGAAAAAAAATCATCGGCAAAAATTTTTATTGATGATTTAAAAATTAAAATTATTTCATCAAAATAATCAATAAAATCTGATTTTTATTGTTTCATTTGATTTTTAATTTAATAAAATAAATAAAATATGTGTATATATATATATGTAAATATATACTTATACATAATATAATGAATTTTAAATAGAAGTTTGAAAATTTTGTACTTTTGAAAAAAAAATCTAAAAATAGATATTATTATCAGGAATTCTAGGGAAAATTTTTTTAAAATTTAAAAACATTTTTTTATAATAAGGTGATATATAAGTAATAACATGTTAAATTTTTTTTTTAATTAAATAAATATAACTACTATTAATATGGATTTATATAATTATATTAATAGCCCATGTTAAATCTGTATCTCTGCAATGTTAAATTTAAATCTTCATGTGAAGCAACTAAAAATTAAAAAAAAAAAAAAAAAATGTTTAATTTAACTTTATTGAATATATAGGTAGATATATCTTTTGAGACAGCTTTCATTTCCAAAAAACATATCATAGCGGCCCACCTTAACCCCCGTTGGTTCCACGTTATCTATGGAAGTAAAAGATTTAATAAAATTTTCAAGTCATAATAAAATCTATAATCATATAATATTAATATATTGTAATTTTTGAATAAAATTAATGAGTCATAAAAAGTTAAGACCATTTATTGTTAAAGTGTCCGTATTAGGTGGCTAATTACCCCTACCTATTAACAACTCACCTCGTATGATAGGCGAACTATTAGTAACAGTACCTATTTATAGATATGTAGATAACGGAATGTAGGGTCTATAGATATAGGTATAGATATAGATATAGGTATACCCTACTGGGAATAGATCTAAACACCCCTGTAAAGAGGGTTGTACATGAGTTAAGATCATGCGCACACTATATTACCCGTCGCACTACTGAACATTACGTCATACACCGACTTCGTAATGATAACAACTATTACGCAATCATCACGTAACGATGATGCATTATTGTAATCTATGACGACGATACAAACAATTACCCGAGTTCTAATTGTCAACTCGTATAATCGTGACGTACGTTTTAACACTGTGAATTATCATAATTATTAAGAATTACCCCCCCCCCCCCGCAAAGTATACAGGGTTGTAGCATAGGTAATTGGTGTGTTCATCTCTTTATCGATGACTTACCGATGACCTGTACATATATATATATATATATATATATTATATATTATACATATATGCCTATAGGTATATCGGTATAACTATGAACCTCTATCATAGAGGCTCTATGTGGTGTGGTTATGAGGCTTTATCGTCTGATATATCAGTTGTATACAACTCACACGTTATATCGTATTGCTGTATCATCCTTCTTACTACACATACTACTACACATAACACTACACATAACACTACACACCACTACACATACCGCTACACATACCACTACACATACCACTACACATAACACTACACATACCACTACACATAACACTACACATACCACTACACACACCACTACACATAACACTACACATAACACTACACATAACACTACACACCACTACACATACCATTACACATAACACTACACATACCAATACATCCCCTCGTAACGTTCGCAGATAAAAACCTAGACATCCCGGCCGTGAAAGCCGACATAGACAGATCTTTCAGATATGTCGCCCCCTCGCGGAAGAATGTCGAACTATTGAAGTACGACGTCACCTCTAAAGATTGCCCGCAACTATCCAAGAACTACATAGATATAGGTTACGAGTGCGATATTATATAATAGTGTTATGGGGTAGGGTAGGGGGGGTGAGGGGTGGGGGGATGTGAGTCACAACTCGTGACTAACCGAATATGACGCGGTTATATCATATTTGAATTTAAATGATTTTGTTTGCGAATATATTTAAATTCAATAGAAAATAGATATTATCAAAATAGCGAATACAATACAATATTAATTCCTAGATATATACATAATTGTATACGAGTATATATATATAACTAGTAAAACTGCACACTTATTAATTTAACGGTTAATAGTGACGCTATATTAAAGTAATAAAACTCTTTGACATGTTCTCCGAAGTTAAGAACACACACACATATATCAATGTTATAATCAATCATTAATTTGTAGAATAACATATTATTCGTATGTGTTATTAACTTAAATATAATGAATACTTAAACATAATAAGTATAATTCGCTAGGAAAGTCGGGCAGTAATTTAAATGTATACGGATAATGTTAATATTTCTTTTTTGCATAATTCTGCATACATTAGTCGACATTAGTAATAATCGTATGTATATAATATGCATTATATATAACCTATTATATTATATAATATATAATATGTTTAAAATAATATAATATACTATAATATCCATCATAACATTTTAATATATATATATATATATATATATATATATATTATATATTCAAAATTCTATTTGTTTAAAATAAAATTCATCTATAAGTATTAATTAACATTAATACATAATAATACATAGGTAACAATATGTATCATTAACACATATCATAAATATAAGAAGACGTAGTAAATAACCTAATATATATATAGTATATGTTATATACTATGTAAGATGGTATTCAAATGAATAATTGCATATAAACATTACTGGAAGCAGGCGAAATTTTATTAGATTGAATATAAACAAAAAATTACAAAATCAAAGTTAAAAACACATAGTTTTATAATGTATGCGAACATGCATTAATAGTGGCCTTTACGTATATTTCTGATATATATATATATAGTATATTGTAGGATTATCATTATAATTATCTATCTCTATTATCATTATCATTATCTATATGATATAGACTATATCTATTATCATTATGTAATTATTTTGTATACATTATTTTGTATACATTATTTTGTATAAATTCAAATCTAAACATTAATTATTTCGAAATAATACACATGAATAACATACGAATACTAGAAAATAGAGTGTTATTTATGAGGTACATTTTACATTTTCCATTATGATTTTGTTTAATGAGTTAAATATGCATTAATCTATTTTATCAATCTATCGTAAATGTTCTTTATTTCTATTTGAAAATACGTATATTATCATTAAATATGCATTAGTTAGTAATGTAAATGTGCAATTCACTAGGTTATATATGTACCAGGTACATTGTACCTATAGGTTACCTATCTATATTATAAATGCTACATCTACAGTTACAGCTACAACCATATATATATATATATATATATATATATATATATATATAAAATTATAGTAAATTATATTTATATTTGACTCATTATATTTTTATTTTCGATAGTGCACTGCTATATATAGCATTTAGACATTTGCACTAAATGTTGAAGTTCTATTTCAATATATCATATATGATACCTGGATATACCCGGATGGATAATTGTTTACAATATTTAAAAAACTACAGGATACTTTAACAGAACGAGATTATAAATTGAATATATGTAGATATTTATTATAAAATATATTTTAGGATAGTAGTAGTAGTAGTAGTAGTAGTAGTAGTAGTAGTAGTAGTAGTAGTAGTAGTAGTAGTAGTAGTAGTAGTAGTAGTAGTAGTAGTAGTAGTAGTAGTAGTAGTAGTAGTAGTAGTAGTAGTAGTAGTAGTAGTAGTAGTAGTAGTAGTAGTAGTAGTAGTAGTAGTAGTAGTAGTAGTAGTAGTAGTAGTAGTAGTAGTAGTAGTAGTAGTAGTAGTAGTAGTAGTAGTAGTAGTAGTAGTAGTAGTAGTAGTAGTAGTAGTAGTAGTAGTAGTAGTAGTAGTAGTAGTAGTAGTAGTAGTAGTAGTAGTAGTAGTAGTAGTAGTAGTAGTAGTAGTAGTAGTAGTAGTAGTAGTAGTAGTAGTAGTAGTAGTAGTAGTAGTAGTAGTAGTAGTAGTAGTAGTAGTAGTAGTAGTAGTAGTAGTAGTAGTAGTAGTAGTAGTAGTAGTAGTAGTAGTAGTAGTAGTAGTAGTAGTAGTAGTAGTAGTAGTAGTAGTATTAGTAGTAGTAGTAGTAGTAGTAGTAGTAGTAGTAGTAGTAGTAGTAGTAGTAGTAGTATTAGTAGTAGTAGTAGTAGTAGTAGTAGTAGTAGTAGTAGTAGTAGTAGTAGTAGTAGTGTAGTAGTAGTAGTAGTAGTAGTAGTAGTTGTAGTAGTAGTAGTAGTAGTAGTAGTAGTAGTAGTAGTAGTAGTAAACCTGTAAACCTGTAAACCAATGGTTTATACACTTCTTATACTTGGTATAGTAGACAGACGTGTTGATCGATGGATACATTAATTTGAATTGCCGAAAACAATATCATAAAGATATGTTTTCAGCAATTTTTTAAAAACTGCAGTAGATGTGGTTGATCTTATTTTTTGAGGGAGGGAATTCCAAATAGTAGGGGCCGAGATATAAAAACTTCTTATATTAGTAGTAGTCATATTTAACGATAAAGGGACAACTAACATATCAAGATAAGCTTTCCTAGTATTTATTTTATTTATACGTTTTGTTATGAGTGAGCAGATATAATCAGGGTAGTTATTATGGTAAGCATTATGAACAATAAGAGATATTTTATAGATGATGCGAGATTTTATTGGAAGCAAGTGAAGTGATGCTGTAAGAGGTGAAATGTGTGTTCTAGAAAATTTCGGAATATTATAGATAACACGTACTGTGTTATTGAAAAGAACCTGCAGGCTATTAGTTGAGTGTTGTTGGATATTGTTAAGTAGTACATTGCAATAATCAAATCGCGAGAGAATTAATGCAGTAGCTAGTGTAATGGCAGTATCAGTATTAATAAAAGGGCGGATGAGTCTGATTGTATAGAGAGTATAGTTAACTGAACAAGCAATAGAACGGATATGTTGAGTGGGTGAAAGAGTTTCATCAATTATGAAACCGAGATTACGTATGTTTTTAGAGAAAGGTATAGAGTGATTAGAAACGATAACAGGTGGAGTTGGATATGCTAATGATAGACTGTTAGGTGAAGAGATTTTGATGGTCTCAGTTTTGGTGAAATTTAGCGAGAGAGAGTTTTTGGTTAACCAAGTTGAAATATCATTAATACAGTTGGTTAGTAGCAAAGGATTGGAAATATGGGAAGATATATTAGTGTATATTTGTAAATCATCAGCGTATGCATGGAATTTGATAGATGGGTAGGATCTGAATATTTTGAATAATGGTAAGATGTATATGTTAAAAAGTATGGGGCCAAGGACAGATCCCTGTGGAACACCGTGAGTGAGAAGTCGAGGGGTAGAGGAATGATTGTTTATTTTGATATAATGATGTCGATTTGTGAGGTATGATGTAAACCATGTGAGGGGGGTGCCTGTTATACCGATGGAAGTTAATCGCGATATCATAATTTTGTGGTCAAGGGTATCAAATGCAGAAGAAAGGTCAAGTAGTGTTAGAATAGAACCATCCTTGTGCGATGATGACAAATGAAGATCACTAAGTATATATGTTAGGGCGGTCTCAGTTGACTTGTGAGCAGTATAGGCACTTTGGAATTTGTTAAGGATGTTATATTGGGAGAGATATGAAGTGAGCTGAGATGCAACAACACGTTCAAGTATCTTGGATATAATAATTGTAAGGTTAGAAATTGGTCGATAATTATTAAGTGATGAGACATCTAAGTTTTGTTTTTTGAGGATGGGTCTTATCATGGCAATTTTCATAGAATCAGGGACTATTCCTGATTGTAGAGATTCATTAATGATCCGAGTGATGTGGTTGCTGAGTTTAGGAGCGAGCAAAATAAGTAGTTGAATGGGAATAGGATCAAGGGAACTGGCGCATTTAGTTGAAGTAATTAGCTCTAGAATATATGTAGGTGAGGGATAAATAAATGTATTGAATCTATTGGCGGGAATGTCAGGTTGGTTAACAGGGGAGACACATAATGTAGAGATAATATTCATAAGTTTGGAGTGGAAGAATTCATCAAATTTAGTGACAAGAATAGATGATTTATCAGATGGGAATGATTTAGTTTTGGTGCGGTTTAACAACATATCTGTTATCTTATAAATTGCCCTGTAGTCATTTTTAGCAAGGCTAATAGCATTGGTATAATATATTTTCTTCGTGGACGTAATAAGAGATCGATATGATTTTCGCTTAAGTATGAAAATATCATAGAGTCTAGTATCACTTGTGTTCTTTCTCCAGTGTATTTCGGAAAGTCTAAGAGAGCGTTTAGAAGATGATAGTTCATTTGTATACCAAGGGTAGTGAGGTTTGCTGGAAACAATTTTGGTTTTTATTGGGGCAAGTGAATTAAGAGTAGTGCAGAGAGCTGAGTTAAAGGCATCAATCGAGGGCTTATGAAGGTTCTTTGAATACAATGACTCAAATTTATCAAAAAAGATGGAATGATCTAGTTTCTTAAGCTGACGGATATGAATGGTCTTAGTGGAAGTAGGAGGTTTATGGCAATTAATGTTGAATAAGATCAAATAATGATCAGAGATAAGATTGGAGATCGAAAGGTTAGATACCAAATGTGTATCATTATGGGAAATAACTAAATCAAGGATGTTGCCGGTGATATGGGTAGAGTGATTAATATGTTGATGGAAGTTAGCAGATTTAATAATATTATGTAATATAAGCGAGTATGAATTAGTTTTATTAAACGGTATATTATAATCACCAATAAATATTGTGGAAGGTGTAGAGTTAGTTATGAGGATTTGAAACTCATCAAGGAAGAGAGTAATGGATTGCGCTGGTGGTCTGTATGTCAATGTGTCTGTAAAAGGTCTTGTAGATTGTGTATGAAAAGAAAAGGAAGCTGATTCGGAGTGATTGAGGGACAGGACAGTAAGTGAAGTAAGTTTCAAATGAGGTTTGAATAGTATACCAATACCCCCACCAAAGTGAACTGAGGGTCGAGGTATATGTCTAAAGTATAGTAAGCCAGAAGTTAATAAACCAATGAGGGGTATGTCATCTAATTTCAGACATGTTTCTGTGATAAATAGAATGTCTAGATTTTTATCATTGAAAAACTCAACAACAAAGTGACACTTATTTCTAATGGATGAGGCATTTATAAGGGCGGCTTTAATCAATGGAGAGGGTTTAGTTTGTGTATGTTCAGTAGTGTTTGTAACAGTTGTAGGAGTAGTATTGGTAGTGATGGCAGTATTAGGAGTAGTAGTTGGAATGGTTGAGTTAGACATATTATATTCGGGTATTAATATGGTAGGTATGATTGCTAATATTGATCGTTGATGGTTAAGTGTGTGTTGGGTAGATGTGGAGTTAACGAGTGGTGGGGTTTTTACTTTATTAATGGGATTGGTGAAGGTAGGGGATATTGTTCTGAGGTGATTGCCATGGGTGATTATATGTCATTGTTTGGGTTGACCATTGACTAAGTCAATTTTATTGGTAGTTTACTTGGTCTGTAAATAAGCTTCATACGAAGTCTTCCATTTATTGTAATCAGTATGTTTAATAAGTGTGGGATCGCTGTACCAGTCAATTTTAGAGTGTTTTGTATTACGTAGCTCGAAAGTACTATTAAAATTATTATAGGTGCACCTAGTGCCAGTTGGTGTTAAACTTTCTTTTATAGTAGTAGTAGTAGTAGTAGTAGTAGTAGTAGTAGTAGTAGTAGTAGTAGTAGTAGTAGTAGTAGTAGTAGTAGTAGTAGTAGTAGTAGTAGTAGTAGTAGTAGTAGTAGTAGTAGTAGTAGTAGTAGTAGTAGTAGTAGTAGTAGTAGTAGTAGTAGTAGTAGTAGTAGTAGTAGTATACTACTATAGTAGTAATGATGTAGCAGGTCAGTAAACTATCATCATCGAGATACCACGACATCATGACTATCAAGACCAGTACTATACCCACTACATACACGAGTGACATTAGTATTACGCTTAACATCTTAATACCTTAACATCTTAACACCTTAACATCTTAATACCCTAACACATTTATAAGTTAAGTTACATTTTAATATCGCACTTAAATATTTAAATTCAACTTATTTATTGTCGTTTGTATCACGTATACATATGACTACAAGATGTGCAATCTAACGTTAACCCTCTACATGTATCGCGTGGCCCTGCGTCCACCCAGCCACCATGGCTATGGACACAGGTGCGTACATGGGTATGTGCGTGCAGTTGTGTAAAGGTATAGTTAGTGTGTTCGATGAACGTTAGCTTGTCAATTACATATTATTATTCTGATATTTGTTAATTTAATTAACAAATTATTCTACTAAAATATGAAGGTGTGACATTATAGAACTATTATTATAGCAGTTTACTGTGATACCTATTTATGACATTCACCATCATAATCATCATCATCATCATCATCATCAACATCATCAACATCATCATCCCCACCTCCATCAGCATCATTAATAGAATAATCATTATCATCACCACCATCATCGATATCATCATCAACATCATCATCAGTATTATATTCATCATTGATCACTATATACTAAACCCTACATCGATAGTATCTCGCACAGATCTCGTGTGGCATGAGTGACGGCCATTACTCATTACAAACTGAGCTTCATCTGTACATAACAACTCATTAATATACTATATGTTATATAAATTAATAACTTATATTATATAATAGTTATATTTAGCATGGCACCTATTTATCGGACCTATAATACGGACACCCTAAATAACATTAGATACACTATATATTATTGATGAATCAATCAGACAAATTATAATTACATTATGTATAATTAATTGTGTGAATAATTTATTCTAATTTAATTAGTTAATAATTTATTTATTTTTATTATTTTTTAATTAATAATACAATTTAAGTATCTAAATAATAACAATTTTAGATTTAGCTTTATTAGTGGTATTAATATTATAACGCACACGATTTTTATGAAAATCAGAATAGTTCATACGCTGCGCGCTGATTGGTTATAGGGTGTCCGTATTAAGACATCTAGAGTGTCCGTATTAGGGACTTATATGACCTATTGATATATGATTATAACTAAAATAAATATAGAAATTATATATATTATTTTTAGAATGCTTTATATTTTAATAATATACTGTTATATTTTAAATCGATACATTTTTATATTCTTGAGAAGGTTTTAAGTTGACATTTTTTTTCATAAATTTCAAAACGTAATTAAAAAATCAGTTTATTGGATATATCAGAAATATTTTGAATAATTAAAAAATAAAAATACTTTTTATACTATTTATATAATTATGAATATTTTATGCATTACACTTTTTTGTAGGATTTATGGTTTCTGAGATACCGAGAGTGCCCGTATTCGGGCACTGTCCGTATTAGGTTACTTTCCCCTAATTATAGTATACTCTCTACAACTATAGTTGTTACTATAATATACTGGTATCATTCCTTTCACACATTTAAATATAAACGATATCTTCAAAGTAAGAGAACTTGCATCGTTACTTTTTAATATTTAGCTGATTTCTTTCCACCCCCCCCCCACCTCCCGCATAATATTTAATTCTGCATCAGTTGTCATGCGCCTCACGATATCCGGTATTACGTAAGGCGTATATGACCTATTGACCTCTGCATAACTATAGTAACTATAGTAGAGGTATACCTCTACTACGATAACCATTCTCCCGTTAGCTTACTACCATCTCTTTCTCTGACGTATTTAGTTAAATACGAGGTTATATTATTTTACATTCCACTCTCAAGTAACTATGTAACACATTCTACTCCACCTAAGCATAACGAATAGTAAGTACTCAACCAGGTCAACAATATTGGTATTATATATGATGGTACCATTAACTTGTATCCCGTATCACAAATTTGATAAACTATCAACTGCAGAAAATATTAAATGTTACTGAAAAAAACATATAAAGATCTAGTTTTTATAGCATTTGACAATATCCTACTTCTCTGAAATATTCTTTTATCATATATATATATATATATATATATATATATATATATATATATATCCGAAATTTATGTTCATTAAAAATCAAAAATCGATCATCACTAATCAATTGATGAGTATTCAATAACTAGCATATCTACACACTAATTTCTATGCATACCCACATACCTACATACACTCCATTACCAACCTATACATTGTACAATGTTATAATCCTCTATGTAGTTCTACTACACAGGAATACATTCACCTCGACTCTACCTATATGGGTATACTGCCTGGTACATCCTCGCCCATACTTAGATCACCAACCAGTACAATTACACGCTACATTATTACGTTACTATACTCTATATGACTAACCAACTTCAGTGTAAACCTAAATAAAAGTTGAATCTTTAGATATATAAGCAATATACATATTCCATATTCTTGTTCCGATTTCCCTTATAAACTCGCATAACCAACTCCATAATATATGAAACTTTTGAAAACTTATCTTTTAAATCTAAAAAATAACTTAGTAATCTATGGATAGCTTCTTAGCTTCATTAAGAAACATAGTTTGAAGACCCAATCCGAAACATGTTAAATTGATATGTAATATATCGTAATTATTATCAGCATCATCATTATCATCATCATCATCATCACTACCATCATAATCATCATCATCACCATAATCATCATCATCACCATCATCACCATCATCACCATCACCATCATCAGCATCACCACCATCATCACCATCATCACCATCACCATCACCATCATCATCATCACCATCACCATCACCATCATCATCATCACCATCACTACCATCATCATCATCACCGTCATCATCATCATCATCACCATCATCATCACCATCATCACCATCACCATCATCATCATCATCACCATCACTACCATCATCATCATCACCGTCATCATCATCACCATCATCATCATCATCACCATCACTACCATCATCATCATCACCGTCATCATCATCATCATCACCATCATCATCACCATCATCACCATCATCATCATCATCATCATCACCATCACTATCATCACCATCACTACCATCATCATCATCATCATCATCACCATCATCACCATCATCATCACCATCATCATCACCAGAACAATCAGCATCACCACACTCACATTAAAGAAACATATACTCACGCAACACACACACACACACACACACACGAACACATATTTAAAACAAGCCTATTTATTTACATAATTATCGCGCTATTATCCGTTAGAAGTAGCGCTTGTTTGTTTACTACAGAGGAGGAGGCTGAGGAGGTGGAGATGGTGGGGCTACCGCGTGGTTATCTTTTGTTCACGGTTGCACTCTTTATTTACGCACAAAGCGTCGATGTTTATTCTAATTATCACTGCACACACACACACACACACACACACACACACACACACACACACACGCTACGCTGATGGTGTCGTACTTTGTTATCTCGCCAGGGGGAGCTATCTTATTTATAATAAACAAGTGGCGCACATTAGCTGCAGCCGATAGGCGGTCCTGGTGGTATACCGTAACACGCGTTAATTAAGTTACTTACTACTTCGGTGTACTTATAGGGTATACGTTATGTATGCGTGCGTTATGTAGGCGTGCGTTATGTATGCGTGCGTTATGTAGGCGTGCGTTACGGTGAGTTACTACACACACACACACGTCGAGTTCATATCACTAACTTCGTGTACCAATTATACCATGTAAACAAATCATTATATAATATGTCGTATTTATATATGTATATATAATACGCGATATATATATATATATATATATATATATATACAGGTGTACACTGCACAGTTTATAGTGTACTATTCGAGGTCCTTTATTTGTTTTACGCGTGAATTTATGTGCTAATATGTTTTACGAGTGCGCCAAACTTCAACTAATAAACCCACACACGTGTAAACGTATAGTATACGCATACACACACACGCATACACACGCATACACACACACATACACACACACATATGCACACACTAGTGCGCGATTACTGTGAGATGTATATTGTTATAACGCACACACGTAGACGCGCACCACACACACACACGGGTGTCTCGTTACGCGACGGTCCGCCGGGATATCAGTAACCCGACCCGAGTCGATTATACACGAGTAGACCCGAGTAGACTCGACCCGATAGCGGATGGCTAGGCTGAGCGGCGCGATCATTGTTTTCATTGTTCTTACTATTGTTACATCGCTTGTAGCGCGTGTTTATTCAATACTTATTAGCTAGTCGTTAGTCCACAATAAACCCTATAGTTAACCCTATAGTTAACCCTGTCAGTAACTCCATTATATTCTCAACTGCGAACAACGCGACTTTTATTTAATTAATTTGATATCCTCGTGAATTATTCTCAATGAAAACTAGCTAGCCATATCGTAGCTAAGCGATAGTTACATAACCACTACATAGCTACGCTTATTAGCACTTCAATGTATTCGCCGACCTGCCACGCTGCACTATTTATGACATTCTTAAATCGTAAAAAATCATTTCGAAATAAGAATGTAACGTCATCAGCTATCTGCCTACCCGCCTGCCTACCTGCCTACCTGCCTGACTGCCTACCTGCCTACCTACATGTCGCAATCAATACACACACACATACATACACACGATCTATGATTGCTTGTAATTGTGGAACGTTGAACATGAATGCGACTATAGCTCGCTTCACGCGCGCGTATTCGATACCAATCATGTGTGTGCGTGTGTGTGTGTGTGTGTGTGTGCGCATTGGATATGTCTACGTCATAGAGGTATCACTAGGTATTGTTTAACAATATATCTAGTCATTATATTGTCATATATTATATAATTTATTTATGTATCACCTCATGATATATATATATAATACTAGAAAAGCGATCAATCATATACAAACTAAATCGAGCTATTAATACTGACGAAGATGATGCAACATTGCATAATAACCTAATGACGACAATGTGAGCCGTCGTGTGAGCCGTTCAGTGGGCGTTACGCAATAGGTCGTGATTACGTCAAGCCACGCCCACAAGCTATGGTATGCTAATGTACTGGTGTATCACCGGCGACAGGGTAGGGTAGGGTAGGGTAGGGTGGGGGGGGGGCAAAACACTAGATAAGGAATCACATAAATTTCGTAGACTTTATATTTAACCGAAACCGAATGCAGTTTGTTTGTAGTACGGATAGGTCGGGGTGATTATAGATTGTGGATGACAAGCTTGTGTATACGGTAGAGGTCAAATGAGTTGAGTATTCGTTGACCTCGAAGCGGGTAATGCTGTCAGTATGTGGGGAGCGCACCGAGTACATACGTGTATTATGTAGGAGAGGAGGTTAAAGATAGTCATACACTATATTACTATAAGATGGTGATTATGGTGGTATGGTATTTTATTTTAATACTTATATATATATATATATATATATATATATATATATATATATTTAGATATACATAGATATTTTAATCGTGTAGACACTATAGAGATAACATATATGATAACACATCTACAAAGGACACACTCTAAGTTCGGTATCACTTAAGGGCACGAGTCGCAACGAGACCACAGTAACGGTGTCGTAGCGGGTAAGAGACGGGTAATAACGTAGCGATCAGTTTCCGGATATCGATATACAATGCGTTGTGGGCGTGGTTATAAGTTATAAGGGGGAGGAGTTAACTCCGCAGGTTGGGCGCTGTATCAGTGTGGATACAGTGTATGGCGAGTGTACACTATAGTCAAAGATACATCGAATATACGTAATGTAATGCTGATCGATTGGTTAACCGACCGCTTATGATATTAGTATAGAAGTGTCCTTAAACGATCGTATATACACACACATACATATATATAATATACATATATATAATATACATATATATAATATATATATATATATATATATATATATATATATATATAATAATATATATATATATATATGTGTGTGTAAATCATGTTTATGATTACGCAATGAATGGCGATCGTAAAGTTTATTATAAGTAAGTGAGTTTATACGACCTGTACGACCTATACTATATGATAAGGTATTTATTACGCAATACGTGTTGCGTTACGTACTATTACGACGTGAACATTTTGATTTCAACACCTTCGTTTATGTTTTGCGTGTGTGCGCGGTCAAGCGTAACAATAAACAAAATAATAATATTATCAATGTATCTATCGTATACAAAACACACACACATATATATATATAATATATTTATAATTGATAGCATACAAACAGTACACTTATCAGCGGAGTGTGTCGGCGTGTGGCTGACCTTTAACCCCGCTAAATAGATAGCGTAACAACGGGTAGCACCTCACGATACAGTACGAGTAGTATACTACTATAGTGGTATACCATCTACTATAGTATCTAAACGATTACGAACTACAAACGATTACGAACTACAAACGATTACGAACTACAAAGTACTTTCATCTGTTGTCAGTGAACCTAATTACCTTTAAGTCTTTTTTCTTTGTTTACACACACGTTTATCGCATACACACACACTCATACACACACACACACACACGGTCCAGCGTGATTTACGACATCGCGTATCAGCATCCCAGCACACACATGCATACATTCACACGCATACATACACACACATACACTCACAAGCATACACACACGCATACATACACACACATACACTCACAAGCATACACACACGCATACATACATGTGCATATAAACATACACACGCATACACTTGCAAGCGCGCGAGCGGGCGAACTTTCTATACGTTACTTTGCGTTACTTTGAGTGACTTTAGATTTTGTAACTCATATCGATCCTTACGGGAAAGTAACCTAATACGGACACTTTAACAATAAATGGTCTTAACATTTTATGACTCATTATTTTTATTCGAAAATTACAATATATTAATATTATATGATTATAGATATTATTGTGATTTTAAAATTTTATTTAATCTTTTAATTCCATAGATAATTGGGGTGTCCGTATTCGGTACCTATGCCCGAATACGGTCTATGGTACTGTCCCTATGTTAAAATACAGACACCCTATATACCACGATAATAGGATAAACTATATATTATTGATGAACCAATCAGATAAATTACAATTACATTATTTTATAATTAATTTTATGAATAATCTAATATAATTTAATTAGTTAATAATTTATTTATTTTTATTACTTTTTTAATTAATAATACACTTTAATATCTAAATAATAACAATTTTAGATTTAGCTTTATTAGTGGTATTAATATTATAACGCACGCGATTTTTATGAAAATCAGAATAGTTTATACGCTGCCTGCTGATTGGTTATAGGGTGTCCGTATTAAGACATCTAGAGTGTCCGTATTATGGAATTGTATGACCTATAGATATATGCTTAATGAATATTTGAATATAAAAATAGAAATTATATATATAATTTTAGAATGCTTTATTTTTTAATAACGATATATTTGTATATTCTTGAGAAGATTTTAAGTTGAAATTTTTTTGTCATAAATTTAAAAACGTAATACAAAAATCAGTTTATTACATATATCAGCAATATTTCGAATAATTAAAAAATAAAAAATACTTTTTTAGACAATGTATATAATTATGAATATTTTATTCATTAAACATTTTTTTGTAGGATTTATGGTTTCTGAGATACCGAGAGTGTCCGTATTCGGTTACTTTCCCCTATACCAATAATACGACTATGACTTCGTTTATATATATGATTATATGTGTGTATATGTACCCGTGTGTATAGGTATGCAGTCCCTATGTTTGTATGTGTGTGTATGTGTGTATGTGTGTGTGTATGTGTGTTTATAAATATGTAATTTAATAAATAACATACATCATCAGCTATAGCAGTAATATTATATGTAACGGTATGCATATATACATATATATATATCGATAGTTTATTTTCAGAAAATATAATTGTAGACTCTTTTATTCAGTGTTAATCAGTGACGTCATATTACGTGACATCATATTACATGACGTCATATGGCATGACGTCATTAGTTTCGCGCGACTAATGACGCAATAATGACGCAATAATACACATATTACAGGCCGCATACTAAGATCTTCGTTCTCCGTGCAGCCTTGCTTCATGGACAACATGATAACGGAACAGAAGAGAGCGTTCTCCAAGGTTTCACTTCACTCGTCGCACACCTCACACTCACACTCGCACACACTCGCACACACTCGCACACGTACACTAATAATAACACATAGGCATTAGGTGAATACAACACACAGCTTGCTAAGTCTTGGCAGACCCATGTACTATCACTAGTATACGTATACAATAACTAGACGACTATACTTCTCGAAATAATATAAATAAATGTGAATAACTTATAAAACTAAAATACGGACTATATCAATTACTATTAAATACTGAAATACCTTAAAGATCACCTTAACAAATATAATACTTTACCATTTTCATGCATGTATAAATGCAATCCCTTGCTATTACTACATTGCCCACTATATTAGTATACCGATGTAGTATTCATTTGACGGGTATTTATAAATGATATGTTGGGATCACAATTTCACTAATATTACACCCACACACACTGTCAATGTGTATCACCAGTATACTACTTAGTCCTTACTCCTCGACATACACTGGGAAGAACATATCCGCCCTACAACTCTAATCATAATACAGCGCTATTAATAATATAGCTCCTCGTAATCTAATCATGATTTAAAAATAACAATTTAATAAATGATTAATATTAACGATTACAGGTATACCTATAGATAGGTATATAGACCTCTATAGATACCTAATATATAGAGAATAAAGTAATGGGTATTATATAAATAAAACAAAAATACATTTTTTAAACTTATTTAATATTATATACACAAAATAAAAATAAAAAATTGAAATAGCTATCTATAGATATATACATATATATATATATATATATATATATATATATATATATATATATATATATATGTATATTTATGTAAAAATAATGCTTCTGAATATACGGTGATGAATTGGAATCGAAAATATATGCCGGTGTCGTATAATATAACCACCCAGTTGAAAATAACAACACAAAATATCACGTGACAACAAAATCGACGATATTTCACTAAATACACATACGAATCACTTCAGATTTAAATCACATATAACTAATATGTATATACCCACATTTGTTAAAAATAACTACTAATTATATATTAGGATAAATTAATACATACATATATAACGGAGTTGTTTTTAATAATATTAGATTAAAAAAGAAAATAAATGAATATTTTACAATTCTGAATCGACAGAAATTATTATTTTTCAATGTTAAGTTTAAAACTATAATATTCTATTATAAAAGTACCTCTATGTACCAATTTTATTAAAATAAATTATACGTATTTCCGGTTATAAATTTAACGAGTTGGAAATGGAATTTGAGGCGTGTGTCGAGCACTTGACTCGCGTATACGCGTATAACTCTCTATAGAGAGTTATAAATAGATTATATGTTTATATTCACGCATCAATGAATACCGATATTGATAAAGTGTATACAGAATACACTCTTATACAGTATAGCGTATACTTATAACTCATAATGTAAATCTGCACTCCTAAATATCCTATATAACTATCATTATTGTCCTCCTGTTATCATCGACGGTCTCCCCATCATCCCTTCATCATCTGTTATAAATCTTGGAGTTACTTTGGATTCTAACCTATCCCTAAATTCCCATATAGCTAATATATCTAAATCAGCTAACTACCACCTCTTCAAAATTCGTCGTATAAGAAAAGACTTAACCCGATCTCTTACAACTGTCCTCATAAACGCACTCGTCCTCTCTCGTATCGACTACTGCTCCTCACTACTATATCATCTCTATAATACTTCATTATCCTCTTTAAATCGTATAATTTGTGCATCTATACGATCCATTTTCTACATAAATTGATTTGATCATTCCATTACCGACTCCCACGTACTCATATCCAACTGGTTCCCTCATAAAACAAAGTTCTATCCTAAACCTTCTATCACTCGCTCATAAAGCAATATATTATACTTATCCTCCTTATTTGACTTCCCTACTAACTCGAAGACACCCACTGACTTCCTTACGATCAAATACCGACATTTCCCTAATTTGCCCTCGTGTCTCATACCTGAAATACCATAAACGCGCATTCAGTTATAAGGTTCCATCCCTATGGATTTCCCTCCCTGCCTCTATTAGATCAATCCATTCACACCCGTCCTTTATTACACACCTCAAAGCTTACATATCATCGATGTAATATATTCACTTATTTAATCATACAATATTACTATTTTTATAAATTATATTATTTTATCGTTTTGTTTATTTATTTATCTAATTTATTTATCTATTTATTGTTCCCGTTCTATATTGTTATATGCACCTACGAGGGGTGGCCACACCTATGATAAGTGCTAATAAACCTTATTATCACCATCATCATCAAAAATCTCTACTCCAGTCGAGTGCCCTCCTCAAATTCCGTTCCCAAATCGTTCAATAGCTAACCGGAAATGCGTATGTTTTTAATAAAAATGGTACGTAGGGGCATAAAAGTATACTTTTAGATTAGCATATTAAAGTTGTATATTTAAAATTGAAAAATAATAACTTCCGTTGATTCAGAATTGTAAAATATTCATTTATTTTCTTTTAATCTGTAGATTTAATGCTATAGCATTAATAAAAATGACTATATTCTAATTTATATATTTATTTATTACTTTCTTCTAATTTATAAAAATTAATTGTAACCAAATGTATGTGCGTACATATTAATTATACGTTGTTTAAATGCGATTCGTATATATATATATACGTATATTATTCGTATACATGGACTTGATTCACGAGTCACGTGACTGGGTTATGGGTGGCTATTTTCGGTAGGGTCGCTAAACTATACGACACCGATGTACCCGAACGTGTTCAGCGATATAACTATAGCACTAGTACTACTGTAGTCGTTATAACGAGGTTTCTCAGTAGAGGGCGGTTAAACCGGGGCTCACGCGTTATGTCGATATAGGGCGATAATCCAGGCCTCAGTATATGTTCGCATACATACACACACACATTAACCCATATATATATATATATATATATATATATATATATATATATATATGTGTGTATATTTAATACCATTACACCCCATTTTTTTAATTCATCATTGTTTATAGTATAATAAATATGATCGTACGCAGACCGCGTCTAACGATGTGTTTATTGAGGAGGACATACGCTGAGGTGGTCTCGTGTGTGTGAGTGTGTGTGTGAGTGTGTGTGTGTGAGTGTGTGTGAGTGTGTTTGAGAGTGTGTGTGTGTGCTACAATCGCTAACAATCGCGCATGCGCACTCGCTAACATCACTGCGTAACAGATAACATTATCATATTATTATTTATTATTATCAGATTCCAGGCAATGCCAGGGTAATTATAGAAGCAGTGTCGCCTATCGAGACAATTACCACTTTATTAACATGACGTAATATCACTAGCATTACGTAACCGATACCATTACGTAATACAATCTTGCGTAACTTTACAGGATGTTTACGACAGACGGGTTTGCGAAACAGAAAAATATAAAATGCAGGCCGACGATGAAAGTTTGCATATTAGCATTAATAATACCACCTAGGACATTTCATAACTACTATAACACTTATATAATATATATATACATCTATTATAATAGATAACTGATCAACTATTGTACTCCATAGAGTAGAATTCTATAAATATATTGAATACATATATATATATATAGAATACATTATATATTGTATTCAATATTTGATCAGTTATCTTACATGACTGTACTAATACCTTACGAGTTTAAGCGATTTCATTGTTTAGGTATATCGTATACACGTTATATATATATATATATATATATATATATATATATATATAAACACATGTATACGTGTATAGAATGTAGATTAACTAATAGAATGGTAGATTATCTAATATTTAATATTTAATAATTAATTTAATTTGAATAACATTATCGTAATTGCTTAAATAACGACGCGTTACTTCTAGTACTACAAAGTACTCCCTACTTACCATTACGATGTATCACTTCTATTGTACTACAAGTATCTTTCTGGTGAACAATAATACCCGTATACGATATTAGTATCGTTGTATAAGCTGTTATTCGGCTCCGGTATACTCGGCTCATAGAATACTCGCTAAACTAAACGGTAGTCTATACTAGAGTATATGCTATGTATACATATCATAAATACTAACACTATATATAAAGTATACTGTAATTGTGCATCAGCTAACTATGTTCATGTACTATACGCGTTTGTTATGTATAGTATACATTGCATACCGTACTGATTATATTATCAGCGTTAATTAACACTTTAATTGAAGTGTACTATTTTCACATTAATATTATACAAAAGTTACTATATATATATACACTATCATTATGTAATCTAAACCCGCTATCAATACAACAATAGCAAAGTGGGCGGAGCTTAAAGTAATAGACGAGACAACGATGAAGAACTACGCGAAAAGAATGGAAGAACGGAATAGTAAATAAACATTACAAGACCACAGACTCTTGTTTACTTACTTCTTTATTTGTTGTTGGAGTCCTTTATGACATTATCAAGCATATTAAATCAACACATACATAAATTTCAATATCAATTTTATTAATAATAAAAAATATAATTATAATACATAGATGTATGAATAATAAATAATAATAATAATATTTATATCTTGGTAAATCATTTGTAGAAAATACTCATCAAAAATCCTATTTATTATATACATAATATTACGAAATATTGTATAAATTACACAGTTTGTCTTTTTGATACACATATATAGCTCTTTCGCTCTCATACACATATGTACATCCTTATATATATATATTTATTAATATACACACACATATATATATATATATATATATATATATATATATATGTTTGTGGCTAGAGGTACACAAGTGCAAAGTTCATATTTGAAGAGCATGTTTTAATGTTTGTTTATATACATATGATAATACTATATATAGGCTAGTTCTCATACATCGAAAGGTCATAACGTGATGGGTATAGCTGCGACGTTTAAAAGCGTCATCAACAGCAGTAGTAGTAGTAGTAGGGATGAGGAGGGGGAGAGAGGGGCTCCCGATGACTGGACCTCCTTCTGAGGGGGCGGTCTTATCACTATCGTGTACTTCCGACGAGGTTCCCGGGTAGTGGGCGTGTCTGTGGCGGGCGTCCGGGTAGTGGTTGCGGGCGTCGTTGTGGGCGTAGTAGAACGTGTCACCGTATTGGAGCTAGGGTGTTCCACGGAGGCAGCAGTTGTGGTGCTACTGGTGGTACTGGTGGTGGTGGTTGTAGTGGTGGTGGTGGTGCATTCCTGTGGCCCTGCTTGCTCGAGCACCATAACGCTGCCGGCGAACAGACTGCTTACCCCGGCAGACGTGAGGGGTACGAGGTTCTGTTTCAACACCGACATGCTCAGCACCCCCGCACCGCCGTTACCCGATATCTCCGAGTAGCAACCGAAATACACGCGCAGTTGACGACTGGTCTTGTAGATAGCCACGCCGGTCAACAGCTTGCGGAGATTCTTACGAATAGCTCCTGTGTGGTGTAGTGTAAACGATGAACAACTATGTAATGGTATACTAGCTATGGTTTTATGGTACTATTGTATACTACTTATGGTTCTACGATATCGTACTGTAATTAGGGGCTCTGGAACGATGGTGTGTATGAAGGGGGACCAACCAATCAAAATAAATGTTGTGGTAAAAGTGGGGGGGGGGGTGACCAATACATAGGAGGTCCCCCTAGATTTTAAAGTGGGGGGAAATATCCCCCCCCCGTCCCCTCATGTTGCAGCGCCCCTATATGTAACGACTATATAATAGATATATCAGATACTATAATAGGGCTACCCTAGGTACTACTACAACAGCTAGTGCAGATACTATAGTACGAGATGATACTAGAGGCCACCTGTCGACCGTTGTTTATTACGCCATGATAAATAGAGATCGGGTTTGTTCGAAAGGCTGACAAAATACGCTCGGTGCCGGTGCCGGTTAAACAATGCAATTATCTTTATTGTTATCGCGCTGTCGGGTAATTAACTGTAATCGTTACCCCCCCCACCGCTTGCATAACACACACACTCACTCACTCACGTGTGCGTGTAATTATCGATGTCGTACACGCAGACACGCACGCACGTACGCACGCACGTACGCACGCATGAACGCATGAACGCGGCGGCCTGGGGGGTGCGCGCGCCTAGAGTGACGATACGCAGAATTCTGGAAAGTTTCTATAAATAGAATTCCGGCCGGTCGCTATAAATAGATGAAGTATTCTAAACAGCGTCGCGGTGACGAGTTACTGTGTGTGTGTATAGTACGGGGGTCACCGATAGGGGTCGCATACTATACAGTGTATATTATAGCTATCTCCTAGGATAGCTACTCTATTAAGGCCAGGCGTTACGTTCGTTTTTATTGTTATCAAAATTAGTATTTTATTTAAATATGTAAATATATATATTTATCTTTAAAACTATATTTTATTCAAAAGTAACTATGAATGCCTCAATTGTGCATTGTAAAAATACACCTATACAAATCTGATGTAAAATATGATTAATATTTATTACATTTCATTAATGTATACCTCATACTTACTATTAGAGATTAGTAAATGTAAGTTATTAATAGATATAAATATTATCTAGATAGTGAACAACAATATTGTCCTTTCATATCCAATCGCTAATGCTATCCACTCTTCGGTAAACACATATTTTAAAATGTAGTACACAAATAAAAAAAATACTTTAGAAATTATATCTCATAACTTTTTCTCCATTTTAATGCTATATCTAAACCCCAATACCCCTGTTTACCCTTAGATGTAGCTCTATATAATTTACAGAATATATACCTAATATATAGTTAATAAAAAAGTAGGCTATTAGATAACGCAATACTATTGTAGATAATCTACAGATATCATAATGTTTCAAAACAGGCACAATACGTGTTATTATTCGTGACGTAGGGCCGCGGCAATACGGCGCGAACGACGAACCTTTACAGATGAGCGCCACCTGCTGTTCGGTGATACGACTCACTATGCGGGTGGAGTTCTTGTCGAGGGTGAAGTGAGGGGGGTACGTGTGTTCGTAGTCTACGCAGTACAACGCGCTGACCACTGTCCAGCAGAGAGTGCCGTCACGGTAGTCCACGCTGCCTATAGCCTGAAGGGTGGAGGGGTGGGGTGGGGGGTTACATAACGATGGGGTGCGGCTGCGTACCGGTGCTATGGGTGCTGCGGTGGGGATACGCTGGTGATGTTATCGGATAGCGTAGACGATATTCAAATATCAATATCAATATCAATATAAATATCAATATCAATATATATATATATATATATATATTAGATAATACTTTAGATTTCGTTTCGTTTAATAGTTGTTCTTGTTAATTATTGTATACTCTCTGTTATGCATGTCTGATTCAAATTAAATAAATAAATATATATATATAATCGATAGTATCGTGTGTTTATTTATAACTTCATACAAGGGATATCAACACACAACACAACAATGTTACATTGTGTATATTGCGATGAGCCGCAGTTATTTGTAACACGTAACCACGTGACTACTTAAGTGGTTTATTTGTAGCCACTGTATTTGTATTCATATATATATATATATATATATATATATATATATATTAATATCGTGATTCAATAAATAAATATTATTATTATTCTAATATTATATATATATATATATAATATAATAAATATATATATAATATAATAAATATATATATATAAAATAATATAATAATATAATACAAATATATATGGTATATATATATATAAATTCCTTTTAAGTGTCAGTTTATATTTACATTATAATGTTTATTCTATATGTGAGCATAATTCGTGTGTGGAGAATTCGACAGAAATAGATTTATAAAAATTGACGCTTATTTATTTAAAGATTTTATTCAAAACGGTGTCAATAAATACTTTTACACTGACATCAATAAATAAAGAATACAAAGATAAACATCGATATAAATATGCATACATTTCCGCCATTAAATATCGCTAAATGTAATGAGATAGGTCATGCGTTAAGGGGGTATCCCAACACCAGTATTTCCGGATATAATGTCCGGAAATGTTTGTTAGTAAGTGATTTTCTAGTAAGTTAACTACAATTTTAATGGGATACCACCTTACTTTTAGACAACTTGCCGAAAATATAGTTACTTTAAAGGGGGGTATCCCACTACAATTTGTTATAAAATCACTTTCTAGAAAACTTTTCGGACATTATTTCCGGAATTATTGGTATTGGGATGTGACCCACTTTATACACTTAACTATAGTTTAATAAATGGTATATAACATAAGTTATTTATAGATACCTATTGTATACACACCGAACACATATACAATCACACGTGCTGGATTATACCGGCTTGCATACATCCATAGATAACGACGTTAACCAAAACAAGATTCATATTCTTTGATCAGCGAACTTGTTAAATAACATGATATATACAATATTATTATTTACTCAAATATATAATTACACGTATAATATAGATATAAATATATATTATATATAATATATTAGCAAAAAAAAACATTTTATTGATTATCTTATTTACATACTTATATATATATATATATATATATATATATATATGATAACTGCACTTTATTGTTGACTATCACTGTAAGTTCATCTCACTTTAATACCACCACCTCTACCACATAAACGAATACGTGTCCACATAAATCACATAATTAGAGGTCGGTTGAAGAATCCAGATCTCGAGTGCTACCGGCAATTAGATTTCTTACTTCGTCTTTGGCAATTATTCATCGTTCACCGCCCACCGCCTACCGATAGAATAGAGAACCCCTTAACCACTAACCGTCCCTAAATGTTATTAGTTGTATTCTAAAGTGAATTACAGCCAATGTATATGCAAGTGTCGCTTACACACACATACAAACACAACCCACACACACACATATATATTTATATATATACATACATATATACATTTGAATTATATTCTAAATATAAATTAGAAGAACAAATAAAAAAACGTTTGCACTAGTTTAGATTAGTGAGTTCAAAGTACCAGTGGATGCACCGCACAGCAGCACACAGCAGCACACCGCAGTGTACAGATGTGTTGTATTCTAGGTCACACTACGGCATAACACGCAAATATGCGATATTAACGTAGCTATTGTTTAATGAGTATTTCTATTTATATATTTATATAAATATATGTATATATATATATATATATATATATATATAACATATTTTTGACCTAAAAAATATTATATAATATATTAGGTATATAATATATATATATATATATGTTATTAAATATCGTATATTTAATTAAATACACACTATTATATACATGCGTGATACGATGTCTATAGAGCGTGACTGATTATTACGTTCAGAGAGATTCGCACATGCACACACACACACACACGTACACACTACACTGATGGGTGCACGAGCCACACTCACGAGATGATGATCTCGCAGCCAATCGCCTCGCTTATCTATTAACTACAGATAACAGAACGCTTACAGATAGCGGATGTGTAGCCGAGATAGCATTGGATCAATAGAGACGATCGTACCTCAGAGAAAGCGATCTCCACTAATGTCCGACTGTAAACATAGGTGGCGACACGGTACACGAGCGCGAGAGATAATCGCTAAGTAAGCGTTAATTGAGAGCGCGCACCGGCGAGCGTTTCGTTATTCGCACCGAACGTTACGTCACTTACAGTTGACCTACACCACCACATGGGCAAGGTCAACGTACTACACGGCTAACTAATGGCCTTAATGGACCCGGACGCCACGTATCGCGCAACGGTTGGTCAATATTCGAAACACTTATGTAATTGTTATCAATATCGTTCTCGCGCTTTCTCGCGCTGTCTCTCGCGCTCTCTCGCGCTGTCTCTCGCGCTTTCTCTCTCTCTATTATCTATGCGTATCACGTGTTACGTAATTGTTGTGCGCAACCGTACACAAAAAATGATACATTTATTGTAATACATGCATAATAATAAATATATTTATATATATATATATATATATATATATAATATATATTCTCGTGTAATATAATCTGTCTATTGATATTTATTCTTCAAGTGTTTAGTCACGTGATATCTAAGGCTTTCCTCGCACGCACGCAAACACACGCATACAAACGCGCGCGCACACACACACACGTACATATAAACGTTTAGTATACCGATATCTATACCGTATACTCCTAATCGGGGCCATAGTATAATCATCGGCACCTTATAGGGTACTATAGTACCCGGTGTCAATGCCATAGTACCCTTAGTACTAGAGTACCAACTTATTAACTACATCTTGCACCATAAAGCACTAAAGGGGTATGGAGTTAAGTTAACTTTGTATACTAGAAACAATAAATTATTCATAGCAAAAAATTATGAAATTCTATATCTGTATATATATATATATATTACTCATCTATAGATGTGTGCGTGCTGGTGCGCACGTATACGCACGCGTACGTATGCTACGTGTACGCGCGCCTAACGATGTTGTCGAACAGGCGATCTCATTATAATCTACCCTCGTGTTTAGTCGTGTTTAGTCGGGTTTAGTCGAGCGAGCGTGTTCGTGTTTATTCGGTCGATTTATTTCTGTTCGATGATAATCAAGTATATTTATCACACGAGGGTACATGCTATACAGGATATAATACTACTCATTAGGTAGGGAGAGTTATTATGAAATAGAGAGAGAGAGAAAGAGATATATATATATATATATATATATATATATATATATATATATATATATATATACAAGTTAGAGATATATGGGATTGTAGCGAACAGAAAGGCGAACAGAATGATATATATATCTCTATATATAATATCTCCTAGATATATATTGAGAGACATGGATAGTTAGAGAGAAGAGAGAAGTTATAGGAAGATAATGGGTAGATAGAAAAATATATAGGTAGAGAGGAAGGATACAAATATATAAAATAGAGAAAGAACGAGAAATAGAGAGAGGGGTTGATAACAGATATTCCACGTGATCAACAATCTCTATATTCGAGTGAGAGGGGGTGGGATGTAGCGAGAGAGCGCGAGAAATACGCATGCCAGATCGAGCGTACTAATCACCGGCTCTAATCTTAACACGTGACGTGTTCTCTCACGTGACGTGTTCTCTCACGTGATGTGTTCTCTCACGTGATGTGTTCTCTAGCGATATCGCCAGATCTCGAACGCTTACGTAACCAACCGTTTAATTAACTACCACTACTACTATAGTAGTAGTAGTAGTACTACATAAGCCCTTTGCTACTACTACTACCAGAAGTGCACGTCGGGTCCTTGCTTAGTACATAGTCACTTGAAATGCACACATAATCAACAAGTGCTAGTACATTATATATATCATACATACACACACGAACACGAACACACACACGCACACACACCCACACACACACACACACCCACACACATACATATATATATATATATATAAAGCACTTATTTATTTGAGGTTTTCTTTGTATTTTATAATAGCATAAATATCAATGCAACTGTCATTTCTTCTAAAGGGCTTCAAAATATGAATGATATTTTCTATTGTAGTTTCATATATATATATATATATATATATATATATATATATATATATATATATATATATATACACACATATGTATAATATCATTTTATAATCTAATTAGAAAACATGAATATTCGTAAAAGTTATTGTACAGTAAGTATCTATAGGTATGCTATTATTCAAACCGCACACACACACCCGCACACACACATACCCGCACACACTAAACCACACACGTATTCACACGTATAGGTGTGTCGTTAACAATATCACCTACAATAGGTCATCATGGACTAGTGTATCTGTTTACACGCGCACACACGCACACACACGCACGCACACACGCACACACACACGCGCACACACGCACACATACACGCACACTCATACACATACCTACACACACACCTCTACACACACACACCTAAACATGTCCCCGAGTGCTTGAACACAACCGAACACAACCGAACACAACTTAATTTAAGATTTTCTTAAGATGACTCATCTTGTTTATAACAAAAGAAACATTATCTGATCTAAACACGCTGCAGCGTCTCACCACTGTATATTGTTTATTTACGATTTATTATATAAATACACACACACACGCGCGCGCACACCAAGTTCTTACACACACACACACACACACACACCTCCGAACATAATCTGTATACGATGTCGTACACCTAGAAGTGCAAGTTATACACAAGTAAGTAGATTATAGGTGTGCGCGCTCGTGTGTGCGCTCGTGTGCGCGCTCGTGGGTGTGTACATGTGCTTCTTATAATATGCTTATCATATAAGTATATATTACATATCAAATTATTAAATATATATATATGTGCGTGTGTGTGTATGAGTAGACATACCTATAGATGAATAATATCATGTAGCGCATGGTTTCCTTGTGAATAATGTTGTGATGTAACGTATGATTGTTAGTAAGAGGGACACACACACACCCACACACACCCCTAAGCACTATATCGTACACTATTCACTATATAATGCATGTAGTATTAGCAATGTATATATATATATATATATATATATATATATATATATATATATATATATATATATATATATATATATATATACAGTGTATACCGTATAAGTTGTTAATAATACTGTGCACTAACTAGTCAATAGAGTATGATATAATACGTATACGGTATAGCAGGGAAGTGTCAGACTGAGGCGAACTTGTGTCGAGATCGACTCAATGAACACCGTTACTATAGTGTTCATTGAGTGGATCTCGATATATACACTAAACTCTAGAAATGTTTATGTGCGGCGATGGGAATTTCCCATATATAGGAACAATATTAAATATATATATATATATGTGTGTGTGTGTGTGTGTGTAAAAGGTAGACAATGATTGTGTATTACCTACGATATGGCGCTAATACGGGTTACGTAGACCACGCTTAAACGCGCAGATAACAAAGGAGACTGTATAATATATCGTATACGAAGAGAAGAACTGCGCCGCACATTGTACCGCACATACTACAATAGATATGATGTGTACAATACCCGTGACAACTCACACCATCGCACACCACACACGTCGACATATCTACTGTGCGCACACACACACACGCCGAAGTTAGTGTTTCATTGTTTACGATTATAAGTCACGCGGCGGTTTCAATGTAAGCGATATATTCTGTGTATTCTGCTGAATATAAAAAGTAAACATACTACATATAGTTTTGAATATATTTGAATATATATATATGTGTTGTTAAACACGGCATCACAGACAACCTTTCCTTATCTTTACAATGACGCAATAACCAGATACTATACGACGTAATAAAACGACTTGTAACGTGTGTGTGTGCGTTAAGACCACGTGGTCACGAGACGTACGCGGAAGTCACGTGATACACGCAGAGGTCACGTGACGCACGTAGGGGGCATGTGATGTAAACATAGGTCACGTGGCGTACACAGAGGTCACGTGACGTACGCAGAGGTCACGTGACGTACGCGCAATGGGAGGACGGGATCGCCGCGGGGGGGTGGGGGGGTACGGGACGACACAAAGGAAGCCGTACAACAACGCAACGCCGCCCATTGTTACGGCGATGTTATGTAATACACGAGAGTGTTGTGGCCGTCACGGTCTGGTGCACATCGTATGCCTGTACCACAGTAGTAGTAGTAGTACGATAGGTTAACTACTAACCTCATAACCTTTACGCTAGTAATAGGGTGTAGGTGAACACCCGGATGTTATAGGGGGCTACGTAACTCGTTAGCTAATTAGGGGTATTACGCAATACTCTATCTCCGTAACGCTATCCTAGGATAATGCTAAGACGGTGCGTTGCGATCCGAACAACTGGCTCTCCCTATCGGTGACTAATGGAAAGCAGTAGGAACTATATATAGTACATTAACTACTACTACCGCACAACACGACCTACATACGATCGCACACTACGACTCGAGTTGCGCACACCTGTGCGAGTGTGCGGGTGTGCGGTGTGCGACTGAGGACAGATGTTTGTCGCCGTCACCGTTATAAATCACGTGTGCGGGGGAACGCGATATTCCACACAGTAGGGTACTATAGTACTAAATACACGTAGTAAAACTCGCACTCACTCTCATCCGCACTCACGCACGCACACACATTCATATTAATATATCATGATTTTTTAATTCCCGTGTATTTTCAAGAAAAAACGCAAAAAAACTTCGCATGACATATCTCTATTAATTACATGACTACAAATTCGCCACACACCCACGTATATATATATATATATATATATATATATATATATATATATATATGTGTGTGTGTGTGTGTGTATGTGTATACGTGTATGTCTGTGTAGAGAGTTTTGGAATGCCAGGAAGTGGAAATAATTATAAACTAAGATTATATAAAAGATTATAAACGAGCGAAAGTGACGTTTCAGCGTGCCGTGCAGTGCCGCTATCGCACAGTGCCGCCATTGTACTCCGTTGATAGTGCGCATTGCAGACATACACGTTAGCCTCACGTTAGCGGTATAGGTGTAGTGCTACTTCGTAGGTTATGGTTACCGGTGTAGGTTAAACAAGGGTAGCATTGTTAACGGGTGTGTACACACGCGTGTTCTTTGGGTGGGCGATAATCGACGGTATTGCGATGAGTTTAGTCTAGAGAAGTTGAGCGATATTAGATAGGTCATAATTAGAGGTCGTTGTATATCTACGTCTACTAAATAACGTAATACCGCAAAAACACGCGTGTCTATATGATTTAAATGTGAACTTATGACTAAAGGTTATCGTCTAGGTGACTATACTAATGCTAACAACAAAGGGTAGACGAGTATTTCATAAGTGAAGGTTATCGAGTAGTTGTGGTGATATCTAGAGTTCTTCGGAATACATTGAAATAAGTATTTAATCTTAGGAAATACGTTATCTAAACTAGTCACAAAGAGAGATGGGGGGAGGGGTCATTTCTCAATGAGGTCACACACGTACACATGGTATACATACACGTGTGTGCGTGAGTACCTTAGTATACATAGGTGTACTAGCGGGGTACCTAATTCACGGTCGTATACATTGTCTACGTATATATTTGAGGAGAACAATGCTACTGAAAAGGAGACAGATGAGAGTTAAGGATGAGATGGAAGAGGATAAGAAGAAGGACGATAGTGATATAACCTTCATGATATTGACACGTGACTAATACACGTACACTAACAATAGATATTCTCGATAATATATAATAAGATGTTTGTGAAAGAACACGTTTGTGCTGACGTAAGCCGTCATTCCATCAACATATCAACATCCCTCAAACATATAGGTTATACAAACATCGAGTCTATTTCCAGACACACACACACACACGCACACACACACGCACGCACACACACATACACACACACACACACGGCATCATAAAAACATTCTCGTCCTACATACATTCATTACATAACGAAGAGAATTATAGATAACGTCCGACTACATTAAGTTCGAGCCAGTACACATCTAGCCCGCTCTCTCTCGCTGATAGTCTATTACTTTACGAGTTGTGTGTCTCGCGTGCTATCACGTGATATTACGCAATGCTCTCATGTGATATGACGTAACGAGATCGGGGGGCCTAACTTTCATCTTATACTATGTCTCGCGTGCTATCAGGTAACGTGATATGACGCAATGATATCATGTGATATGACGTAACGAGTTCGGGTGCATAACTTTCATCTTATACTGTATCTCGCGTGCTATCAGGTAACGTGATATTACGTCATCATCTCGTGTGATATGACGTAACGAGATCGGGGGCCTAACTTTCATCTTATACTATGTCTCGCGTGCTATCAGGTAACGTGATATGACTCAATGATATCATGTGATATGACGTAACGAGTTCTGGTGCATAACTTTCATCTTATACTGTATCTCGCGTGCTATCAGCTAACATGATATGACGCAATGCTCTCGCGCGCGCATGTATGATATGAAGTAACGTGACATTACGTCATACTCTCTCGCGTGATATGACGTAACTAAAGTCTATCACCGGGTGGTGGCGGCACTAACTTTAATCTTGTACTTCATATTGGCGACGCTACGAGGCACTCGCACCCTGTGTAGCGTCTCCACGTCTCCCGTCGTCTCGCTGATTCTCACCAAGGTCACGTGATGCTGACTGCCCTCTGACCCGTACACCTGGCGAGTGAAACGTGCGCGTGTATAGTAGGCATGCGTGTGTGCGCGTGCGTGTAATATTGGTATTATAGGTCGCGTAGATATGAATTCTAAATATATATATATATATATATATATACATATATATGGATGGATACTATGTGTGCGATATGTATTTTGCACTCGGTTCAGCGGGAAAGCGAGAGAGCGCGAGATAGTAACGCGTTAATATGTACGTAATGATAGGATACAATAGCCGGCGGCAGTTACGTAATAAATAGCCACTACAGCCGACACTCGCACCGTTATTTATGCGCTACTCTAATATTAATAATAACTGGGTGATCGCGAAGACGACGACGATGATCTAAAGCGTTACTCGTTATGTAACACTTGGTAATAAGTCGATCCGTTACGAGAACGTGTGATATCGCCGCGAGTGAGGCCCGCGCGCATTACCCCCGGGGTTTTTATTCGGAGAGGGTTTTCCACCTCGTGTGTAGTTATCGAATGGTGCGAATGTGCGATCGTTTCTAAAGAAGTTGCGCACCGCTATCGCACCGATACCGCTCCACCGGAGTTGTTTATCGCTTGCCTACCCCTCCCCAACTTGTCCCTCTACCCTACCCATAGCTCTACCACCCCGTCCCCATTAGATACGGCTCTACCATCCATTATAATATACACTCTATCACCCTACCCCACTCTTCCCTCTACCCCTCCCACCTAGCCCTTATTCCCCTATATACCATCACCCCCACGCACGTGTTATAAGCTCGCTCTTTTCTACACGTGTGCGGCGCACATATTCGTGTGCGTGGCTTGATATCCGCACCTGTGCGCGCACCTCATTTCTATTGTCCCTAGCGATATTACATAACCTCATCATGTAATTACGCGTTTAACGTGATTATTAATTACTTTCACAAATATAAACGCATCTACAATGCATTCGCGTGCGATCGTACACACACACGCGTACGACACTGTCGTGACGTTAATAAAGTATGCGTGCGGCGCTCTATTTATATTGGTGATTACTTTTTTCAGTCGTGTGAGATGTGTCCTTAGTTATGTCCTCCTTTAGTGACACTATTCACGTCATTAAATCGGGTAATACCGAGACAACATAATAAGAATTACATACACTCTTGATTAAGTACTGTGGGGGTAGTAATGGGGGGGTTGGGGTGTTAGCGGTGGTGCTGCTATAAGCATTAGTGCTGCAATTACTTCTGCTGATGGTAGATACATTAGTGCTGCTACTGCTACTGCTACTGGTGGTGCTACTGGTAATGGTGGCGGGGTGATAGATTACTATTATATGATAATTCTCAGTGTTTTTATTTCGGTTTCGATTATGTAAACTTAGTAAATAATATATATATATATATATATATATATATATATATATATATATATATATATATATATATATATGTGTATGTGTTAATGTGTGTGTGGATGCATGTATGTGTGTGTGTGTGTGCATTTATGTATATAAACTTGTTCAGTATCTATCATTAGGTATATTATTATCAGCTAAAACCTATTATCGCGTAATGATAATTTAATTAGTAGAATTAGCGACTTCGCTATTATAACGAGAGTAATGGATGTGTTTATTTCTAAAAATAGATAAAATAAAACACTATATTATTTTAAGATAGATTTCTTTGTAAATTACAAATGCGTAGAAAAGTTTAACTTCGTGTTTAAATATGTACACTACGTATTATAAATTCTCTTTCACATTTATCTAAAGATATATATATATATATATATATATATATATATATATATATATATAGATATGTCATAATAGTATACACCCATCGAATATACCCCTATTATCACCTGACGGCGAGGTCGTATGCTATATATCAGACAGTGACTCTAGTTTTAGTAATTAATCATACAACGACAACAATCGAATGCAGATGTTTACCGCGAACTCAGCCGTTAATGTGCAGGCGTTCGTATGCTTTACAATGATATAAATGGAACTATAGTTTATATAAATGGAACTATAGTTTATATTAATGGAACTATAGTTTATATAAATTGAACTATAGTTTAAATAAAGTGAACTATAGTTTATATAAATGGAACTATAGTTTATATAAATTAGAATAAATACGATCATGTATGGGATATATTCTGAATTATAAGTTCACGTTACCGATGAAGTATTTGTGTTAATACGTGTTACTGTAGTGAGACGAACACAAGTCGATCTAGCGAGAACTGAAGTCAACAGGTATGCGAGTTGCGCAACATTAACCTCTATTACATAACATCCGAGATCACTAACCTGGAATATGAAATGTTTACGTTGCGCTTCACCGGGCACGACCACCAGACTACTTCCGGCCCAGTGCGACGCCTTCCGGTCGTCGGCCGGCGTAGACTTCACCACTGCGATCAGTTCGGAACACTCGACGATGTCCACTTCGTTCTCGTCCGCTTGACCGTTTCCGGCGGCCAGTTTATCGCCGCATTCTTCGCGTCGCACGTGTCTCAGCTGTATCTCGTGATGTAATCCCCCGGCGCCGGCTCCACCCGTACCGAACACGCCCGAAACCACGCTGTACAAGCGGCCCCTATCCACGGAGAACGGACCCCAGCCGCACCTCCAACGACACTCGGCCGGTATGACGTCGTCGTTGGCCGCCGAACCGCTCCGAAACGCGAGGTTCGTGTACAACGGCCGGAAGTGAAGCGTATCCGCGGTCGAGCCGTGGGGGTCGATACAACGGGGTTTCTCGACCTCGTAGATATCGGGAACGCCGGTGAAAGCGTCGTCTCTCAGCGAAGCGTACATGCGGTCCCCTCGCCTATCCTCGAATACCGTGTCGGCTGTTAACGGACGCCTCGACGGGGCGTAACCCGACCCGAGCGAATCCGACGACGAGCTGTCGTTGAAGTCCACACGCAGTCGGTACGGGTCGTGTACGTACCGACTGGCCGTCGGGTCGTCGTCCAAGACGCTGGCGAATATACCGGCTGTGAACTGTCCGTTTCCGCCTTGACTGACGCGGAACAATAGGCTCGTAAGTGGCGCTACCGTCGTGGTGGTGGTGGTGGTGGAGGTGGTGGTCTTCGCTAGCACCGTAACGGTCAGCAGTAGTAGTGGTAGTAGTGGTAGTAGTGTTCTAGATGTGATCGTCATAGTGTGCTGGAGTTAGATGGCAGCATTAGCGCTCGAACTTGTGTAGGTTTACGACGCTCGGCGGCGAGAACTTGAATAAAGTACGCGATGGCGGGCGTTGGGGCGTTACGAACGAGCGTGGCGGGCGTCGTATTGTTATTTACGAGCGAATACACGTTATTCGAATAGAGAGCGGGTGTATATAACTCGTACGACATTTATTGGTACAGCCCTGCAGTATATATGTATGTATATATATATATATATATATATATATATATATATATATATATATATATATATATATATATATATATGCAAGCGTACACACGTACGGCATGTATATACACTTATAATACGACATCCCGTCGCTTTCTTTACAACTTCGACGTGGAATTCGCTTCGTTCATTAGTTAATAATACCTATACTCTATAGGCTATACTGTGTGTAGGCGTTTCACGCATGCGATTATTCAATGGAGGTATATAGGAGCCATAGGTTTAGACTTACTCACGCGTATATATTATATATAAATATATAAATATAAATATATATATATATATATATATATATAAATATAGACGCACCCATATATACACAAACTCACTCACACGTTATCGGTTGTATGCGAAGTTACGTTCATCATGTATTATACGCGTTATCATGCCATACTACGCAATATTACGCAATATTACGATATATTACGATATATTATGAGATATTACGAGATATTACGCGATATTACGCCATACATTACCACACGTTACGATAGGGTATGATTGGTTTCAATCATCATACGATAGTGGTCGATTAAAAATCTATTTAAATCGGTAAGTATGAATTACTGACGGAAACGTAGAATTAGCGGCATCTCTGTGTAGGTCTCTAATGCACTAGCGTTCTATTAATAACGAGGTGTGTGCGAGTGTGCGCGTGCGTGAGCGATTCGCACCGGGTATCGCACTCTACGCACCGCACAGGCGTCTCATCGTAAAACATTAAATCTTAGACACTCTCAAGGACCGTTCTATATTTACCCCCTATAGGGTATATACCCTCTAAACGGCGCCTGTTTAGCCATGCATTGTAAGTATTGTAAGTAACCGTTGTTAACTTGTCGATAGTTTCGTAAGTGTGTGCGGTCCAATGTAACTATAAGTAACGCTGAGTTACTATAGTATTACTTATATATATAAGTAATGATAAGTAATTATAAGTAACTCTAAGTGATTATAAGTACTATGGGTACCTCTAAGTACCTTTAAGTACCTCTAAGTAACTCTAAGTAACTCTAAGTAACTATTAATAACTCAAATAACTCTAAGTAACGATAAGTAACTATAATTAATTCTAAGTAACTATAAGTAACGCTAAGTAACGCTAAGTAACTGCGAGTAACGCTACCTAACTGCGAGAGTACTCTACGCATCGCGTGATGTTCGAGCCTCAGGCTTAACGAGGCGACGAACAGTCACGTTCGTCACACCATCGCGTGTGTTCGCGTTAGGTGTGTGTGTGTATGTGTGTGCGCGCGTATGTGTACGGTGTCGTATACGATGAGGTTATCTATGAAGTCTCCCCCCCCCCCGTAGTATAAACAACATTAACCGGTGACCTATATCTGCTAACTGTTGTCGTTAGTCAACTATCTATTATGAAACCTATATTTAGTAAACATATATATATAGCATATCTATATATATATATATATATATATATATAAAGAGCCATATACAAATATGTATCATCAGTATATACCAATATTTCACAATACATTTGCACTTATACCTACGAAGCAAATTCCGCGCGACTCGATTCTAGAACATTCTACGGGCCCCCCCTAAAATAAGCCCTACTAAAACAAGCCCTACTATTATAATAGTGGCACTCTGGGCGATGTAGCGGCCTAAACAAGCTCCGCGCATGATTAATACAGTACTAGCAGGTACAAGGCGACAGTATTAATAGTCTAGTTATCTATTATATATAATTTATAAGTCTCGCCCGCTCGTTGTTCGTTGTATTATAAATCGCTATTTAATACGTACTTCGATGTATTGCCCGTGTGCTGAACGCCTGATCCGCTTACCCGGCTTACCCTCGGTGCACCCTTTAGAGCGGCGCGTACACATCGACACGATAACCATCTCTCTCTCTCTCAGATTCATTAGCGAGATGCTTACCTTTACCGGCCGGCCGGGCGGGCGGGCGGGCGGGGAACACGTGACCTACCTGATGCTCACGTGATGCGCACGTGATGCACGTGACCCCCCCCCCCGCAGCTACCGTGACCCCGGCACGTGGTGTACAACGCGACCAGCTGAGTATTCGACGGGCGATTTCGTCAACGCAATAAATATTATTACATAATTCTAAGTACATCATACCACACTTTTGAGTGATAAGTATATATATATATATATATATATATATATATATATATATATATACGTGAATATACGTGTATATACGTGCATATCTGTCATAAACTAAAAGCTTGCGTCAATTAACCCTAGCCTATAATATGATAAATGATATCGTGGAAATCATGTTTCCACGTACGGTACGTAGTACGTCGTGCGGGTATGTGTGTGTGCGTGTGTGCGTGTGTGCGTGTGTGTGTTGGTGTGTGTGTAATAGTCTGGTGGAAAATCTGAGGTTTTTATTGCGTGACAAATGTTCCTTTCTTGAAAGTTAGCTACAGCAAGTCACATAAAGCGATGATTCATACACCGCTCTATTAACCGTAATCGCACACATACGCAGACACACACACACATATGCACACACACGCATACACACATACGCAGACACGCACACACGCACACACATACGCACACACACACAACTGCTGACAATACATGTAAACATGTACAGGCATACGAGTATCAAGTTATCGTTAAACGTTTGCTAGGAAACAATGCGATGTAATAACAGGGGAAAGCATTTCACAATGAAGGACATTAGTGGACAATGAAGGACAACGCGTACAATGAAGGACATTAGTACAATACGCGTACCTACGTTAATATCAAACATGCATTTCATTCAGTATAATAATGCCGTAGCTTGTGAATATGCCAATTGGGTATTGCGTTGCCCACTCCTTATATGGTGATATGGAGATAATGTGCGACGTGCATCACTATAATCAGTGGTATTACCTGCCATATATGGAGGTAATGGATTCTCTGCCATCCCCATGGGAATCCTGCGTGGGTTGATGCATTATATAGTGGAAGTATTTCATTTTCAGGCTTACAATGTAAACAATGTAAACAATAAAGCATTTATATACACATATGTACTATATACATACATGGCATGTATTATATATAATTATAAATATATTCTTTATATAATATATATATATATATATATATATATAATGAGTTAACGTAATGTAAAGATCATATATATTGTACAATAGAGTATCAGTGGTTCTTAACATTTTGTTACCCATGAGCATGCATGTTACTAGGGGCGCTGGAACGATTTTATATGTCCCCTATGGGTACTGGGGGTACCAAACAATCAAAATAAATTTGGTGGTAAAAGTGAGGGGGGACCAATACATAGGAGGTCCCCCTAGATTTTAAAGTGGGGGGGGGTACATATCCCCCCGTCCCCCATGTTGCAGCGCCCCTACATGTTACCCATGGGCATGCATGTTACCCGTGGGACCCACGGCGTGGGTATTTTAAAATGAAATGTTACCATAATAATTTTATAATAACTATTTGTTGTTGATTATCCTCCGTTCAGCTCAGAAATAGGTCAACTACCCATTGTTGCGATATTCTCCGTAGGTAAAGGGTAAGAACTACTGGTCTAAATGGAAATGGCAAACAAATCAATATTAGATCATACATTTATCATTTCGATATATAATGTTGTAAGGATTTGTAATAATAAAATATTGTAAATAGAAATTATTTTATAAATGTATATTCATGTAAATAATTTTATTGAGTTTTAATTAAAATCAGGGAAAATCAACTGAATCCTATTAAACCCTATTAAACCGTACCCTTCCCAAATTGGGACGCAAGAATTTGTTGTGATAGATGGGATGATATAACATAATTATAACTAATTTATATATATTTATATATATATATATATATATATATATATATATCTTAAGTTTAAGTTTAACTTAATATTAAGTTATTGATTTATTGATTGATTAATCGATTAATTGATAGATTTATTGTTTATTGATATACACATATACTACTTTAGACAATGCTAACTATAGAGAGCATTGTCTATAGTGTGTATGTACACACTATAGTGTGTAGACATTAAATTAATAATAGTACATAACATTAGTAGTAGGTTATATACTGTAGTATATACAGTAGTATAGTATATACAAATAAAAACACGAATGTAGGTTTAAAAGATTAAAAATGTGAGATATTCATATTAAGCGATTTATAAAAATTATTCCATTTTGTAGCAGCCGCAACTCTGAAGAATCTTTTCAAACACACATACACACACACAATATATATATATATATATATATATATATATATATATATATATATATATATATAATTATCTATAGTTATTATATTAGAATCACAGCTTCGCATATATATAGTCGACGTCAATCAAAACTGTCGACAATTTAATTTCTATTTTAATAGTGCACACATTATATTATTGTTCAACAATACTTAATGAGCAAAAGAACATATATTCTATCCTATTTTATTTTACAGTATTTAACCATTTAAAGTTATTTAAACAAATTTGAAATAGTTTAAATAGTTTAAAATGTTTGAAACAGCACCACGATAATATCGTTCAATCTTATGTAATATATTGTAATATATAGTATATTAGTAAATATATATAATATATATATATAATATATATATATATATATATATATATATATATATACGTATAACGACATTAAGTATAGCAGTAGTTCGTTTAGAGAAACCATGATATAACAACAATAATCAAGGCGAGATAAAACAACGTATACAATACTCATTTTAGTAATGACTCCATATACCATATTAATATGGAAAGGAATTCATTTGCGAATTGATAATATTTTATATAATTTAAAATTAGTTGATTTACACACGCTAATAACCTAAGCTTATGATCAAATATACACCCTATAGAGTATCTATAGAATATCAATATCATTAGTCGGAATACTAATAATATAATTTAAAGTTACAGGAGGACAAATTGAATCCCATTTAGATATATTTAAAAGCTGAGTTTTTAATATATGCATTGTTATTGTTATTGTTAATAGGTATTTTATTTTGGTGGAGTCCTTTCATCTCATCCAGGAACTTATATGAAGTTTTCACTTATAACCATATGGTTCTAATGTGCCTTCGAATCCGCTCTCATGTTAAGGCATCCATGATTTTAACAAGAGCCGATCATTTATGTATACACAATTATATACGATCACTTTAAATATTATTTTAAGAGCTATTTTAGTGGTCCTGACGAGGCTCGAACCCGCGTCATACTGCGTCTGACGCCTTAGCCAACTGAGCCACACAGGCAGTTGTATTAATAATAATATTAATTTAATAAGCTATTTATAGATTAAAGATTATTTAAGATAATATAATTAATAAGTTAAAGATTTTCATCAAGTGAGGAATTAACTGAAATTTCAATAAATAGTTGAAGATCATCAGAAAAATAATGATAATTAACTCTTATTATTAAAATTAGAGATTATATTATTAATGTGAGTATACAGATAAATAAAATATACCCAAGGAATGAACCTCGTTGAATACTACGTCTACCTATAGTTTAGTCTATA
>CAXHSG010000107.1:7500-10000 GCA_964019155.1 Osedax fenrisi
TACTCAGTTTTTACGCTCTTTCTAAAATGCTATAGTACACTTATACGCATCGAATATTCGATTTTATATTAGCGTATATGTTTTCCCGTATTTTGAATATGTTATTTATTTACTTATGAATTTATCTATTTTATATTCGATAGTACTATTGTTATTATAATTTACATTTCGTTATCCTATATAGTTATATACACATCGTATATGTATTCTACTCAGTTTTTTACGCTCTTTCTAAAATGCTACAGTACACTTATACGCATCGAATATTCGATTTTATATTAGCGTATATGTTTTCCCGTTTTTTGAATTTGTTATTTATTTACTTATGAATTTATCTATTTTATATTCGATAGTACTATTATTATTATAATTTACATTTCGTTATCCTATATAGTTATATACACATCGTATATGTATTCTACTCAGTTTTTTACACTCTTTCTAAAATGCTACAGTACACTTATACGCATCGAATATTCGATTTTATATTAGCGTATATGTTTTCCCGTATTTTGAATATGTTATTTATTTACTTATGAATTTATCTATTTTATATTCGATAGTACTATTGTTATTATAATTTACATTTCGTTATCCTATATAGTTATATACACATCGTATATGTATTCTACTCAGTTTTTTACGCTCTTTCTAAAATGCTATAGTACACTTATACGCATCGAATATTCGATTTTATATTAGCGTATATGTTTTCCCGTATTTTGAATATGTTATTTATTTACTTATGAATTTATCTATTTTATATTCGATAGTACTATTGTTATTATAATTTACATTTCGTTATCCTATATAGTTATATACACATCGTATATGTATTCTACTCAGTTTTTTACGCTCTTTCTAAAATGCTATAGTACACTTATACGCATCGAATATTCGATTTTATATTAGCGTATATGTTTTCCCGTATTTTGAATATGTTATTTATTTACTTATGAATTTATCTATTTTATATTCGATAGTACTATTGTTATTATAATTTACATTTCGTTATCCTATATAGTTATATACACATCGTATATGTATTCTACTCAGTTTTTTACGCTCTTTCTAAAATGCTATAGTACACTTATACGCATCGAATATTCGATTTTATATTAGCGTATATGTTTTCCCGTATTTTGAATATGTTATTTATTTACTTATGAATTTATCTATTTTATATTCGATAGTACTATTGTTATTATAATTTACATTTCGTTATCCTATATAGTTATATACACATCGTATATGTATTCTACTCAGTTTTTTACGCTCTTTCTAAAATGCTACAGTACACTTATACGCATCGAATATTCGATTTTATATTAGCGTATATGTTTTCCCGTTTTTTGAATTTGTTATTTATTTACTTATGAATTTATCTATTTTATATTCGATAGTACTATTATTATTATAATTTACATTTCGTTATCCTATATAGTTATATACACATCGTATATGTATTCTACTCAGTTTTTTACACTCTTTCTAAAATGCTATAGTACACTTATACGCATCGAATATTCGATTTTATATTAGCGTATATGTTTTATTGATACAGTATAATAAATAATTTTTCTTAACAGAAATTTTATACGCCTAACATAATACCGCATAGAAATAACGTTTCTACTGGTCTTATTATAGTGGGTTATTTATATTTTTAATTTTTAATTTTATTTTCATAGTACTCTTATTGTATTACTTTATATTTCGTTACACTATATTGTTATACAAGTATTATATATGGTTTCTACTTAGTTTTAAACGATTTTTCAATAGAGCTATAGAATACATATGTACGTTAAGTATTCAATTTTATAATACAATATTTCGTTTTAATAAATAAATTTACAGAATATATTATGTGCGTAGAACAAGACCGCAGAGAAATTACGTTTCTCTGGTCTTTTTTGTGTCTGGTTTTGATTTTATCTGTAAATATTTTAAATTAATGGGAATTGAATAAATATATTTTTTTTGTATCCTGTACATGTATTATATTTCATTGTTAATTTAAAATATTGATATAAGTAAATCGAGATAAAAAATTTTTTTTTTAGAAAAATACACAAGTATGTTAAATTACAAAAAAAAGTTAGTTTGTTTAATTTTGAGCATTATTTGAGTATATCGTAAAAAATGGAAAAATTCGAGTAGAGCATTTTACTGGTTGAGGGTAATCCGCACTCAGTCGCCAAGCGATTGAGTAAAGATTGCTGGTCTTTTTCTTATATGGATAGATCACTGGTAAAAAATAGCCTTCGGGATAAGCTCTATTTATTAAAACAATTCTTTTTAGACGTTGACTGTAATTATTTTCGGGTAATTCTGTATTGTCTAACCGCAAACCGTATATATTGGCTCGTTCGTTACGCGACGTGTTTATATTTCTAGATATTTTATTACATCTTGATTTCTTGTACGTACGGCTCGTGTATTCGAGTGTCGGCTGCGCTTAAATTTACGAACGCGGAGATTTTCGCAAGGTTCGCGA
>CAXHSG010000107.1:17500-20000 GCA_964019155.1 Osedax fenrisi
TATAGAAAACGGTAGAGTATGAATTCGAATATGGTTAGTATAGAAAACGGTAGAGTATGAATTCGAAAATATTTAGTTCTGAAAACGGTAGAGTATGAATTCGAAAATATTTAGTTCTGAAAACGATAGAGTATAATTTCGTTATTGTACTATTAAGTAGTTTATTTCTACCCCCGCAGTTGACGCGATTAATAAAATATATTATATATATAATTACGAATTTAAAAAAAATATATTCAGCTAGATTTGAACTCGTTACCTTCTAATTACGAGTCATTAGCTGTACCACTACGCTATACCACTAGTTATTAAATTTGAATATATTATACTATTTATAGAAATTTATATAGTTTACAATATTTTTTCGATAGTTCTCTTATTCTTATAATTTACATTTCGTTATCCTATATAGTTATATACACATCGTATATGTATTCTACTCAGTTTTTTACGCTCTTTCTAAAATGCTATAGTACACTTATACGCATCGAATATTCGATTTTATATTAGCGTATATGTTTTCCCGTATTTTGAATATGTTATTTATTTACTTATGAATTTATCTATTTTATATTCGATAGTACTATTGTTATTATAATTTACATTTCGTTATCCTATATAGTTATATACACATCGTATATGTATTCTACTCAGTTTTTTACGCTCTTTCTAAAATGCTACAGTACACTTATACGCATCGAATATTCGATTTTATATTAGCGTATATGTTTTCCCGTTTTTTGAATTTGTTATTTATTTACTTATGAATTTATCTATTTTATATTCGATAGTACTATTATTATTATAATTTACATTTCGTTATCCTATATAGTTATATACACATCGTATATGTATTCTACTCAGTTTTTTACACTCTTTCTAAAATGCTACAGTACACTTATACGCATCGAATATTCGATTTTATATTAGCGTATATGTTTTCCCGTATTTTGAATATGTTATTTATTTACTTATGAATTTATCTATTTTATATTCGATAGTACTATTGTTATTATAATTTACATTTCGTTATCCTATATAGTTATATACACATCGTATATGTATTCTACTCAGTTTTTTACGCTCTTTCTAAAATGCTATAGTACACTTATACGCATCGAATATTCGATTTTATATTAGCGTATATGTTTTCCCGTATTTTGAATATGTTATTTATTTACTTATGAATTTATCTATTTTATATTCGATAGTACTATTGTTATTATAATTTACATTTTCGTTATCCTATATAGTTATATACACATCGTATATGTATTCTACTCAGTTTTTTACGCTCTTTCTAAAATGCTATAGTACACTTATACGCATCGAATATTCGATTTTATATTAGCGTATATGTTTTCCCGTATTTTGAATATGTTATTTATTTACTTATGAATTTATCTATTTTATATTCGATAGTACTATTGTTATTATAATTTACATTTCGTTATCCTATATAGTTATATACACATCGTATATGTATTCTACTCAGTTTTTTACGCTCTTTCTAAAATGCTATAGTACACTTATACGCATCGAATATTCGATTTTATATTAGCGTATATGTTTTCCCGTATTTTGAATATGTTATTTATTTACTTATGAATTTATCTATTTTATATTCGATAGTACTATTGTTATTATAATTTACATTTCGTTATCCTATATAGTTATATACACATCGTATATGTATTCTACTCAGTTTTTTACGCTCTTTCTAAAATGCTACAGTACACTTATACGCATCGAATATTCGATTTTATATTAGCGTATATGTTTTCCCGTTTTTTGAATTTGTTATTTATTTACTTATGAATTTATCTATTTTATATTCGATAGTACTATTATTATTATAATTTACATTTCGTTATCCTATATAGTTATATACACATCGTATATGTATTCTACTCAGTTTTTTACACTCTTTCTAAAATGCTATAGTACACTTATACGCATCGAATATTCGATTTTATATTAGCGTATATGTTTTATTGATACAGTATAATAAATAATTTTTCTTAACAGAAATTTTATACGCCTAACATAATACCGCATAGAAATAACGTTTCTACTGGTCTTATTATAGTGGGTTATTTATATTTTTAATTTTTAATTTTATTTTCATAGTACTCTTATTGTATTACTTTATATTTCGTTACACTATATTGTTATACAAGTATTATATATGGTTTCTACTTAGTTTTAAACGATTTTTCAATAGAGCTATAGAATACATATGTACGTTAAGTATTCAATTTTATAATACAATATTTCGTTTTAATAAATAAATTTACAGAATATATTATGTGCGTAGAACAAGACCGCAGAGAAATTACGTTTCTCTGGTCTTTTTTGTGTCTGGTTTTGATTTTATCTGTAAATATTTTAAATTAATGGGAATTGAATAAATATATTTTTTTTGTATCCTGTACATGTATTATATTTCATTGTTAATTTAAAATATTGATATAAGTAAATCGAGATAAAAAATTTTTTT
>CAXHSG010000107.1:30000-33197 GCA_964019155.1 Osedax fenrisi
TAACGTTTCTACTGGTCTTATTATAGTGGGTTATTTATATTTTTAATTTTTAATTTTATTTTCATAGTACTCTTATTGTATTACTTTATATTTCGTTACACTATATTGTTATACAAGTATTATATATGGTTTCTACTTAGTTTTAAACGATTTTTCAATAGAGCTATAGAATACATATGTACGTTAAGTATTCAATTTTATAATACAATATTTCGTTTTAATAAATAAATTTACAGAATATATTATGTGCGTAGAACAAGACCGCAGAGAAATTACGTTTCTCTGGTCTTTTTTGTGTCTGGTTTTGATTTTATCTGTAAATATTTTAAATTAATGGGAATTGAATAAATATATTTTTTTTGTATCCTGTACATGTATTATATTTCATTGTTAATTTAAAATATTGATATAAGTAAATCGAGATAAAAAATTTTTTTTTAGAAAAATACACAAGTATGTTAAATTACAAAAAAAAGTTAGTTTGTTTAATTTTGAGCATTATTTGAGTATATCGTAAAAAATGGAAAAATTCGAGTAGAGCATTTTACTGGTTGAGGGTAATCCGCACTCAGTCGCCAAGCGATTGAGTAAAGATTGCTGGTCTTTTTCTTATATGGATAGATCACTGGTAAAAAATAGCCTTCGGGATAAGCTCTATTTATTAAAACAATTCTTTTTAGACGTTGACTGTAATTATTTTCGGGTAATTCTGTATTGTCTAACCGCAAACCGTATATATTGGCTCGTTCGTTACGCGACGTGTTTATATTTCTAGATATTTTATTACATCTTGATTTCTTGTACGTACGGCTCGTGTATTCGAGTGTCGGCTGCGCTTAAATTTACGAACGCGGAGATTTTCGCAAGGTTCGCGATCTATTTTTTCGTTTTCAACGATGTTATAGGTTGACGTTGGTTTTATAACTATATTTCCGATATAGTTAGATACACTCTTTGCATGATTATATAGTTTTATCGTAATTCTATTTATTCTTATTGCAGTTTTGAGAGTTATCTGGTTGATCCTGCCAGTAGTCATATGCTTGTCTCAAAGATTAAGCCATGCATGTCTAAGTACAAACTTACACAAAGTGAAACCGCGAATGGCTCATTAAATCGGTCACTATTTATTGGATCATATGTCCTACTCGGATAACTGTAGTAATTCTAGAGCTAATACTGTGCAACTTATAGACTGGAACTCGTAAGAGTGAAGGTCGCATTTATTAGATCAAACCAGACATCGCAAGATGCTGTTTTGGTGACTCTGGATAACCTTCGGCTGATCGCATAGCCTTGCGCTGGCGACATATCTTTCAAGTGTCCGCCCTATCAACTGTCGATGGTAAGTGATATGCTTACCATGGTCGTAACGGGTAGCGGGGAATCAGGGTTCGATTCCGGAGAGGGAGCATGAGAAACGGCTACCACATCCAAGGAAGGCAGCAGGCGCGTAAATTACCCACTCCTAGTTCGGGGAGGTAGTGACGAAAAATAACAATGCGGGCTATCTAACGATGCTCCGTAATTGGAATGAGTACATTTAAAACTTTTAACGAGTACCTATTGGAGGGCAAGTCTGGTGCCAGCAGCCGCGGTAATTCCAGCTCCAATAGCGTATATTAAAGTTGTTGCAGTTAAAAAGCTCGTAGTTGGATCTGGGCTTCGAAGAGGTGGTCCGGCTCACGTCGGTACTTTCTTCTTCTGGTCTACCTGCCGGTTCTGTCTGCGATGCCTTTTATCGGGTGTTGTGGATGGCCGGAATGTTTACTTTGAAAAAATTAGAGTGCTTAAGGCAGGCGTTCTCGCTTGTATAATGTCGCATGGAATAATGGAATAGGATCTCGGTTCTATTTTGCTGGTTTTCTGAGCTCGAGGTAATGATTAAGAGGGACAGTCGGGGGCATTCGTATTACGCGGTTAGAGGTGAAATTCTTGGATCCGCGTAAGACGTACTACAGCGAAAGCATTTGCCAAGAATGTTTTCATTAATCAAGAACGAAAGTCAGAGGTTCGAAGACGATCAGATACCGTCGTAGTTCTGACCATAAACGATGTCAATCAGCGATCCGATGGTGTTGCTACCATGACCTGTCGGGCAGCTTCCGGGAAACCAAAATTTTTGGATTCCGGGGGAAGTATGGTTGCAAATCTGAAACTTAAAGGAATTGACGGAAGGGCACCACCAGGAGTGGAGCCTGCGGCTTAATTTGACTCAACACGGGAAAACTCACCCGGTCCGGACAACAGTAGGATTGACAGATTGATAGCTCTTTCTCGATTCGTTGGATGGTGGTGCATGGCCGTTCTTAGTTGGTGGAGTGATTTGTCTGGTTAATTCCGATAACGAACGAGACTCTGGCTTACTAAATAGAACGCGATATCCTTTCTGGATTCGCGAAAAACTACTTCTTAGAGGGACAAGTGGCGTTTAGTCACACGAGATTGAGCAATAACAGGTCTGTGATGCCCTTAGATGTCCGGGGCCGCACGCGCGCTACACTGAAGGATACAACGTGTGTACATCCTGTTCCGAGAGGATCGGGTAACCCGTTGAACGTCTTTCGTGCTAGGGATTGGAGCTTGTAACTATTCTCCATGAACGAGGAATTCCCAGTAAGCGCGAGTCATAAGCTCGCGTTGATTACGTCCCTGCCCTTTGTACACACCGCCCGTCGCTACTACCGATTGAATGGTTTAGTGAGGTGTTCGGATCGGACTCAGATGCACGGGCAACCGTCGCACTGGAGACGAGAAGAACCCCGAACTTGGCCATTTAGAGGAAGTAAAAGTCGTAACAAGGTTTCCGTAGGTGAACCTGCGGAAGGATCATTATCGTAATTAATTCGTTTGAATGAACAAATCATTCTCCCGGTTTTGATAAACAATATCCACGTCTTCTATCGTCATAATTCCATGTCGACGGCTAATATATATTTCCGATATATATGGTCTCGATGCTGCGTCGGCATCATTGTTTGATGATGTTGATACGCCCGTCACCGAGCCCGCTCCTTCATAGATCATCTTCGTAGGGTTGTCTAACCGTTTTGAAAGTTCGGTAAAACGAATGATTTCGGACATTAAAAATTCTTTCGGGATTTTTTTTGAGACCTAATGAGTACTGTACTTCTTTCACGAGTAGTATACGCCCGCCCTACCCCGTCCTTGGCATTGTCGGATTCCCTAATTAGTTT
>CAXHSG010000108.1:7500-10000 GCA_964019155.1 Osedax fenrisi
CGTTCGTAAATTTAAGCGCAGCCGACACTCGAATACACGAGCCGTACGTACAAGAAATCAAGATGTAATAAAATATCTAGAAATATAAACACGTCGCGTAACGAACGAGCCAATATATACGGTTTGCGGTTAGACAATACAGAATTACCCGAAAATAATTACAGTCAACGTCTAAAAAGAATTGTTTTAATAAATAGAGCTTATCCCGAAGGCTATTTTTTACCAGTGATCTATCCATATAAGAAAAAGACCAGCAATCTTTACTCAATCGCTTGGCGACTGAGTGCGGATTACCCTCAACCAGTAAAATGCTCTACTCGAATTTTTCCATTTTTTACGATATACTCAAATAATGCTCAAAATTAAACAAACTAACTTTTTTTTGTAATTTAACATACTTGTGTATTTTTCTAAAAAAAAAATTTTTTATCTCGATTTACTTATATCAATATTTTAAATTAACAATGAAATATAATACATGTACAGGATACAAAAAAAATATATTTATTCAATTCCCATTAATTTAAAATATTTACAGATAAAATCAAAACCAGACACAAAAAAGACCAGAGAAACGTAATTTCTCTGCGGTCTTGTTCTACGCACATAATATATTCTGTAAATTTATTTATTAAAACGAAATATTGTATTATAAAATTGAATACTTAACGTACATATGTATTCTATAGCTCTATTGAAAGATCGTTTAAAACTAAGTAGAAACCATATATAATACTTGTATAACAATATAGTGTAACGAAATATAAAGTAATACAATAAGAGTACTATGAAAATAAAATTAAAAATTAAAAATATAAATAACCCACTATAATAAGACCAGTAGAAACGTTATTTCTATGCGGTATTATGTTAGGCGTATAAAATTTCTGTTAAGAAAAATTATTTATTATACTGTATCAATAAAACATATACGCTAATATAAAATCGAATATTCGATGCGTATAAGTGTACTGTAGCATTTTAGAAAGAGCGTAAAAAACTGAGTAGAATACATATACGATGTGTATATAACTATATAGGATAACGAAATGTAAATTATAATAACAATAGTACTATCGAATATAAAATAGATAAATTCATAAGTAAATAAATAACATATTCAAAATACGGGAAAACATATACGCTAATATAAAATCGAATATTCGATGCGTATAAGTGTACTATAGCATTTTAGAAAGAGCGTAAAAAACTGAGTAGAATACATATACGATGTGTATATAACTATATAGGATAACGAAATGTAAATTATAATAACAATAGTACTATCGAATATAGAATAGATAAATTCATAAGTAAATAAATAACATATTCAAAAAACGGGAAAACATATACGCTAATATAAAATCGAATATTCGATGCGTATAAGTGTACTATAGCATTTTAGAAAGAGCGTAAAAAACTGAGTAGAATACATATACGATGTGTATATAACTATATAGGATAACGAAATGTAAATTATAATAACAATAGTACTATCGAATATAAAATAGATAAATTCATAAGTAAATAAATAACATATTCAAAATACGGGAAAACATATACGCTAATATAAAATCGAATATTCGATGCGTATAAGTGTACTATAGCATTTTAGAAAGAGCGTAAAAAACTGAGTAGAATACATATACGATGTGTATATAACTATATAGGATAACGAAATGTAAATTATAATAACAATAGTACTATCGAATATAGAATAGATAAATTCATAAGTAAATAAATAACATATTCAAAAAACGGGAAAACATATACGCTAATATAAAATCGAATATTCGATGCGTATAAGTGTACTATAGCATTTTAGAAAGAGCGTAAAAAACTGAGTAGAATACATATACGATGTGTATATAACTATATAGGATAACGAAATGTAAATTATAATAACAATAGTACTATCGAATATAGAATAGATAAATTCATAAGTAAATAAATAACATATTCAAAAAACGGGAAAACATATACGCTAATATAAAATCGAATATTCGATGCGTATAAGTGTACTATAGCATTTTAGAAAGAGCGTAAAAAACTGAGTAGAATACATATACGATGTGTATATAACTATATAGGATAACGAAATGTAAATTATAATAACAATAGTACTATCGAATATAGAATAGATAAATTCATAAGTAAATAAATAACATATTCAAAAAACGGGAAAACATATACGCTAATATAAAATCGAATATTCGATGCGTATAAGTGTACTATAGCATTTTAGAAAGAGCGTAAAAAACTGAGTAGAATACATATACGATGTGTATATAACTATATAGGATAACGAAATGTAAATTATAATAACAATAGTACTATCGAATATAGAATAGATAAATTCATAAGTAAATAAATAACATATTCAAAAAACGGGAAAACATATACGCTAATATAAAATCGAATATTCGATGCGTATATAATTAGAAGGTAACGAGTTCAAATCTAGCTGAATATATTTTTTTTAAATTCGTAATTATATATA
>CAXHSG010000108.1:17500-20000 GCA_964019155.1 Osedax fenrisi
GTTTGTACTTAGACATGCATGGCTTAATCTTTGAGACAAGCATATGACTACTGGCAGGATCAACCAGATAACTCTCAAAACTGCAATAAGAATAAATAGAATTACGATAAAACTATATAATCATGCAAAGAGTGTATCTAACTATATCGGAAATATAGTTATAAACCAACGTCAACCTATAACATCGTTGAAAACGAAAAAATAGATCGCGAACCTTGCGAAAATCTCCGCGTTCGTAAATTTAAGCGCAGCCGACACTCGAATACACGAGCCGTACGTACAAGAAATCAAGATGTAATAAAATATCTAGAAATATAAACACGTCGCGTAACGAACGAGCCAATATATACGGTTTGCGGTTAGACAATACAGAATTACCCGAAAATAATTACAGTCAACGTCTAAAAAGAATTGTTTTAATAAATAGAGCTTATCCCGAAGGCTATTTTTTACCAGTGATCTATCCATATAAGAAAAAGACCAGCAATCTTTACTCAATCGCTTGGCGACTGAGTGCGGATTACCCTCAACCAGTAAAATGCTCTACTCGAATTTTTCCATTTTTTACGATATACTCAAATAATGCTCAAAATTAAACAAACTAACTTTTTTTTGTAATTTAACATACTTGTGTATTTTTCTAAAAAAAAAATTTTTTATCTCGATTTACTTATATCAATATTTTAAATTAACAATGAAATATAATACATGTACAGGATACAAAAAAAATATATTTATTCAATTCCCATTAATTTAAAATATTTACAGATAAAATCAAAACCAGACACAAAAAAGACCAGAGAAACGTAATTTCTCTGCGGTCTTGTTCTACGCACATAATATATTCTGTAAATTTATTTATTAAAACGAAATATTGTATTATAAAATTGAATACTTAACGTACATATGTATTCTATAGCTCTATTGAAAAATCGTTTAAAACTAAGTAGAAACCATATATAATACTTGTATAACAATATAGTGTAACGAAATATAAAGTAATACAATAAGAGTACTATGAAAATAAAATTAAAAATTAAAAATATAAATAACCCACTATAATAAGACCAGTAGAAACGTTATTTCTATGCGGTATTATGTTAGGCGTATATAAAATTTCTGTTAAGAAAAATTATTTATTATACTGTATCAATAAAACATATACGCTAATATAAAATCGAATATTCGATGCGTATAAGTGTACTGTAGCATTTTAGAAAGAGCGTAAAAAACTGAGTAGAATACATATACGATGTGTATATAACTATATAGGATAACGAAATGTAAATTATAATAACAATAGTACTATCGAATATAAAATAGATAAATTCATAAGTAAATAAATAACATATTCAAAATACGGGAAAACATATACGCTAATATAAAATCGAATATTCGATGCGTATAAGTGTACTATAGCATTTTAGAAAGAGCGTAAAAAACTGAGTAGAATACATATACGATGTGTATATAACTATATAGGATAACGAAATGTAAATTATAATAACAATAGTACTATCGAATATAGAATAGATAAATTCATAAGTAAATAAATAACATATTCAAAAAACGGGAAAACATATACGCTAATATAAAATCGAATATTCGATGCGTATAAGTGTACTATAGCATTTTAGAAAGAGCGTAAAAAACTGAGTAGAATACATATACGATGTGTATATAACTATATAGGATAACGAAATGTAAATTATAATAACAATAGTACTATCGAATATAAAATAGATAAATTCATAAGTAAATAAATAACATATTCAAAATACGGGAAAACATATACGCTAATATAAAATCGAATATTCGATGCGTATAAGTGTACTATAGCATTTTAGAAAGAGCGTAAAAAACTGAGTAGAATACATATACGATGTGTATATAACTATATAGGATAACGAAATGTAAATTATAATAACAATAGTACTATCGAATATAGAATAGATAAATTCATAAGTAAATAAATAACATATTCAAAAAACGGGAAAACATATACGCTAATATAAAATCGAATATTCGATGCGTATAAGTGTACTATAGCATTTTAGAAAGAGCGTAAAAAACTGAGTAGAATACATATACGATGTGTATATAACTATATAGGATAACGAAATGTAAATTATAATAACAATAGTACTATCGAATATAGAATAGATAAATTCATAAGTAAATAAATAACATATTCAAAAAACGGGAAAACATATACGCTAATATAAAATCGAATATTCGATGCGTATAAGTGTACTATAGCATTTTAGAAAGAGCGTAAAAAACTGAGTAGAATACATATACGATGTGTATATAACTATATAGGATAACGAAATGTAAATTATAATAACAATAGTACTATCGAATATAGAATAGATAAATTCATAAGTAAATAAATAACATATTCAAAAAACGGGAAAACATATACGCTAATATAAAATCGAATATTCGATGCGTATAAGTGTACTATAGCATTTTAGAAAGAGCGTAAAAAACTGAGTAG
>CAXHSG010000108.1:27500-32734 GCA_964019155.1 Osedax fenrisi
ATGGTAAGCATATCACTTACCATCGACAGTTGATAGGGCGGACACTTGAAAGATATGTCGCCAGCGCAAGGCTATGCGATCAGCCGAAGGTTATCCAGAGTCACCAAAACAGCATCTTGCGATGTCTGGTTTGATCTAATAAATGCGACCTTCACTCTTACGAGTTCCAGTCTATAAGTTGCACAGTATTAGCTCTAGAATTACTACAGTTATCCGAGTAGGACATATGATCCAATAAATAGTGACCGATTTAATGAGCCATTCGCGGTTTCACTTTGTGTAAGTTTGTACTTAGACATGCATGGCTTAATCTTTGAGACAAGCATATGACTACTGGCAGGATCAACCAGATAACTCTCAAAACTGCAATAAGAATAAATAGAATTACGATAAAACTATATAATCATGCAAAGAGTGTATCTAACTATATCGGAAATATAGTTATAGACCAACGTCAACCTATAACATCGTTGAAAACGAAAAAATAGATCGCGAACCTTGCGAAAATCTCCGCGTTCGTAAATTTAAGCGCAGCCGACACTCGAATACACGAGCCGTACGTACAAGAAATCAAGATGTAATAAAATATCTAGAAATATAAACACGTCGCGTAACGAACGAGCCAATATATACGGTTTGCGGTTAGACAATACAGAATTACCCGAAAATAATTACAGTCAACGTCTAAAAAGAATTGTTTTAATAAATAGAGCTTATCCCGAAGGCTATTTTTTACCAGTGATCTATCCATATAAGAAAAAGACCAGCAATCTTTACTCAATCGCTTGGCGACTGAGTGCGGATTACCCTCAACCAGTAAAATGCTCTACTCGAATTTTTCCATTTTTTACGATATACTCAAATAATGCTCAAAATTAAACAAACTAACTTTTTTTTGTAATTTAACATACTTGTGTATTTTTCTAAAAAAAAAATTTTTTATCTCGATTTACTTATATCAATATTTTAAATTAACAATGAAATATAATACATGTACAGGATACAAAAAAAATATATTTATTCAATTCCCATTAATTTAAAATATTTACAGATAAAATCAAAACCAGACACAAAAAAGACCAGAGAAACGTAATTTCTCTGCGGTCTTGTTCTACGCACATAATATATTCTGTAAATTTATTTATTAAAACGAAATATTGTATTATAAAATTGAATACTTAACGTACATATGTATTCTATAGCTCTATTGAAAGATCGTTTAAAACTAAGTAGAAACCATATATAATACTTGTATAACAATATAGTGTAACGAAATATAAAGTAATACAATAAGAGTACTATGAAAATAAAATTAAAAATTAAAAATATAAATAACCCACTATAATAAGACCAGTAGAAACGTTATTTCTATGCGGTATTATGTTAGGCGTATAAAATTTCTGTTAAGAAAAATTATTTATTATACTGTATCAATAAAACATATACGCTAATATAAAATCGAATATTCGATGCGTATAAGTGTACTGTAGCATTTTAGAAAGAGCGTAAAAAACTGAGTAGAATACATATACGATGTGTATATAACTATATAGGATAACGAAATGTAAATTATAATAACAATAGTACTATCGAATATAAAATAGATAAATTCATAAGTAAATAAATAACATATTCAAAATACGGGAAAACATATACGCTAATATAAAATCGAATATTCGATGCGTATAAGTGTACTATAGCATTTTAGAAAGAGCGTAAAAAACTGAGTAGAATACATATACGATGTGTATATAACTATATAGGATAACGAAATGTAAATTATAATAACAATAGTACTATCGAATATAGAATAGATAAATTCATAAGTAAATAAATAACATATTCAAAAAACGGGAAAACATATACGCTAATATAAAATCGAATATTCGATGCGTATAAGTGTACTATAGCATTTTAGAAAGAGCGTAAAAAACTGAGTAGAATACATATACGATGTGTATATAACTATATAGGATAACGAAATGTAAATTATAATAACAATAGTACTATCGAATATAAAATAGATAAATTCATAAGTAAATAAATAACATATTCAAAATACGGGAAAACATATACGCTAATATAAAATCGAATATTCGATGCGTATAAGTGTACTATAGCATTTTAGAAAGAGCGTAAAAAACTGAGTAGAATACATATACGATGTGTATATAACTATATAGGATAACGAAATGTAAATTATAATAACAATAGTACTATCGAATATAGAATAGATAAATTCATAAGTAAATAAATAACATATTCAAAAAACGGGAAAACATATACGCTAATATAAAATCGAATATTCGATGCGTATAAGTGTACTATAGCATTTTAGAAAGAGCGTAAAAAACTGAGTAGAATACATATACGATGTGTATATAACTATATAGGATAACGAAATGTAAATTATAATAACAATAGTACTATCGAATATAAAATAGATAAATTCATAAGTAAATAAATAACATATTCAAAATACGGGAAAACATATACGCTAATATAAAATCGAATATTCGATGCGTATAAGTGTACTATAGCATTTTAGAAAGAGCGTAAAAAACTGAGTAGAATACATATACGATGTGTATATAACTATATAGGATAACGAAATGTAAATTATAATAACAATAGTACTATCGAATATAGAATAGATAAATTCATAAGTAAATAAATAACATATTCAAAAAACGGGAAAACATATACGCTAATATAAAATCGAATATTCGATGCGTATAAGTGTACTATAGCAATTTAGAAAGAGCGTAAAAAACTGAGTAGAATACATATACGATGTGTATATAACTATATAGGATAACGAAATGTAAATTATAATAACAATAGTACTATCGAATATAGAATAGATAAATTCATAAGTAAATAAATAACATATTCAAAAAACGGGAAAACATATACGCTAATATAAAATCGAATATTCGATGCGTATAAGTGTACTATAGCATTTTAGAAAGAGCGTAAAAAACTGAGTAGAATACATATACGATGTGTATATAACTATATAGGATAACGAAATGTAAATTATAATAACAATAGTACTATCGAATATAGAATAGATAAATTCATAAGTAAATAAATAACATATTCAAAAAACGGGAAAACATATACGCTAATATAAAATCGAATATTCGATGCGTATAAGTGTACTATAGCATTTTAGAAAGAGCGTAAAAAACTGAGTAGAATACATATACGATGTGTATATAACTATATAGGATAACGAAATGTAAATTATAATAACAATAGTACTATCGAATATAGAATAGATAAATTCATAAGTAAATAAATAACATATTCAAAAACGGGAAAACATATACGCTAATATAAAATCGAATATTCGATGCGTATAAGTGTACTATAGCATTTTAGAAAGAGCGTAAAAAACTGAGTAGAATACATATACGATGTGTATATAACTATATAGGATAACGAAATGTAAATTATAAGAATAAGAGAACTATCGAAAAAATATTGTAAACTATATAAATTTCTATAAATAGTATAATATATTCAAATTTAATAACTAGTGATATAGCGTAGTGGTACAGCTAATGACTCGTAATTAGAAGGTAACGAGTTCAAATCTAGTTGAATATATTTTTTTTAAATTCGTAATTATATATATAATATATTTTATTACTCGCGTCAACTGCGGGGGTAGAAATAAACTACTTAATAGTACAATAACGAAATTATACTCTATCGTTTTCAGAACTAAATATTTTCGAATTCATACTCTACCGTTTCAGAACTAAATATTTTCGAATTCATACTCTACCGTTTTCAGAACTAAATATTTTCGAATTCATACTCTACCGTTTTCAGAACTAAATATTTTCGAATTCATACTCTACCGTTTTCTATACTAACCATATTCGAATTCATACTCTACCGTTTTCTATACTAACCATATTCGAATTCATACTCTGCCGTTTTCTATACTAACCATATTCGAATTCATACTCTGCCGTTTTCCCAGCCATAATTTCGGATACATACTCTGCCGTTTTACAAGCCTGTATTTTTGGAATCATACTCTGCCGTTTTCCCAGCCATAATTTCGGATACATACTCTGCCGTTTTACAAGCCTGTATTTTTGGGGAATCATACTCTGCCGTTTTCCCAGCCATAATTTCGGATACATACTCTGCCGTTTTACCAGCCTGTATTTTTGGAATCATACTCTGCCGTTTTCCCAGCCATAATTTCGGATACATACTCTGCCGTTTTACAAGCCTGTATTTTTGGAATCATACTCTGCCGTTTTTCCCAGCCATAATTTCGGATACATACTCTGCCGTTTTACAAGCCCCATGAATAACAAAAATCCAATGAAATCACGGCAAAAAAAAAAACCGTAAAACATTGAATTTTTTTTGAATGAGTTAGTCTAAGCTAACAAATCACCGAGTCAAAGGAAAAGTCTCAATAGATCGCAGTGTGGCGGCTGCTCTACTAAGTACGACCCCTCGACTCAGACCAAAGTCGTATACGATTGATTTTGTACCCTGACGTTGTACGGAAATGATAGGAAGAGACGACCGAGTACGTATTCGTACTCGGAGAGAGTCAATAATTGCGGCCTTTTCACGGGCCACGCCGAAAACGGACGAAAGCCTATATCGTTGCCCCTTAGTCACAAGGCACGATGAGTATCATAACAAATTTGGGCGGGATTCTGACTTAGAGGCGTTCAGTCATAAGCCCCCAGACGGTAGCTTCGCATCAATGGCTTTTCAGCCAAACACATGAACCAATTGTCTGAACCTGCGGTTCCTCTCGTACTAAGCAGGATTACCATTGCAACGACTTGTCATTAGTAGGGTAAAACTAACCTGTCTCACGACGGTCTAAACCCAGCTCACGTTCCCTATTAGTGGGTGAACAATCCAACGCTTGGTGAATTCTGCTTCACAATGATAGGAAGAGCGACATCGAAGGATCAAAAAGCAACGTCGCTATGAACGCTTGGCTGCCACAAGCCAGTTATCCCTGTGGTAACTTTTCTGACACCTCTTGCTTAAAACTCATAAAATCAAAAGGATCGATAGGCCACGCTTTCACGGTCTGTATTCGTACTGAAAATCAAAATCAAGTGAGCTTTTGCCCTTTTACTCTACGCGAGGTTTCCGTCCTCGCTGAGCTCACCTTAGGACACCTGCGTTACCTTTTGACAGATGTACGCCCCAGTCAAACTCCCCGCCTGACAGTGTCT
>CAXHSG010000109.1:2500-5000 GCA_964019155.1 Osedax fenrisi
ACATCGTATATGTATTCTACTCAGTTTTTTACGCTCTTTCTAAAATGCTACAGTACACTTATACGCATCGAATATTCGATTTTATATTAGCGTATATGTTTTCCCGTTTTTTGAATTTGTTATTTATTTACTTATGAATTTATCTATTTTATATTCGATAGTACTATTATTATTATAATTTACATTTCGTTATCCTATATAGTTATATACACATCGTATATGTATTCTACTCAGTTTTTTACACTCTTTCTAAAATGCTACAGTACACTTATACGCATCGAATATTCGATTTTATATTAGCGTATATGTTTTCCCGTATTTTGAATATGTTATTTATTTACTTATGAATTTATCTATTTTATATTCGATAGTACTATTGTTATTATAATTTACATTTCGTTATCCTATATAGTTATATACACATCGTATATGTATTCTACTCAGTTTTTTACGCTCTTTCTAAAATGCTATAGTACACTTATACGCATCGAATATTCGATTTTATATTAGCGTATATGTTTTCCCGTATTTTGAATATGTTATTTATTTACTTATGAATTTATCTATTTTATATTCGATAGTACTATTGTTATTATAATTTACATTTCGTTATCCTATATAGTTATATACACATCGTATATGTATTCTACTCAGTTTTTTACGCTCTTTCTAAAATGCTATAGTACACTTATACGCATCGAATATTCGATTTTATATTAGCGTATATGTTTTCCCGTATTTTGAATATGTTATTTATTTACTTATGAATTTATCTATTTTATATTCGATAGTACTATTGTTATTATAATTTACATTTCGTTATCCTATATAGTTATATACACATCGTATATGTATTCTACTCAGTTTTTTACGCTCTTTCTAAAATGCTATAGTACACTTATACGCATCGAATATTCGATTTTATATTAGCGTATATGTTTTCCCGTATTTTGAATATGTTATTTATTTACTTATGAATTTATCTATTTTATATTCGATAGTACTATTGTTATTATAATTTACATTTCGTTATCCTATATAGTTATATACACATCGTATATGTATTCTACTCAGTTTTTTACGCTCTTTCTAAAATGCTACAGTACACTTATACGCATCGAATATTCGATTTTATATTAGCGTATATGTTTTCCCGTTTTTTGAATTTGTTATTTATTTACTTATGAATTTATCTATTTTATATTCGATAGTACTATTATTATTATAATTTACATTTCGTTATCCTATATAGTTATATACACATCGTATATGTATTCTACTCAGTTTTTTACACTCTTTCTAAAATGCTATAGTACACTTATACGCATCGAATATTCGATTTTATATTAGCGTATATGTTTTATTGATACAGTATAATAAATAATTTTTCTTAACAGAAATTTTATACGCCTAACATAATACCGCATAGAAATAACGTTTCTACTGGTCTTATTATAGTGGGTTATTTATATTTTTAATTTTTAATTTTATTTTCATAGTACTCTTATTGTATTACTTTATATTTCGTTACACTATATTGTTATACAAGTATTATATATGGTTTCTACTTAGTTTTAAACGATTTTTCAATAGAGCTATAGAATACATATGTACGTTAAGTATTCAATTTTATAATACAATATTTCGTTTTAATAAATAAATTTACAGAATATATTATGTGCGTAGAACAAGACCGCAGAGAAATTACGTTTCTCTGGTCTTTTTTGTGTCTGGTTTTGATTTTATCTGTAAATATTTTAAATTAATGGGAATTGAATAAATATATTTTTTTTGTATCCTGTACATGTATTATATTTCATTGTTAATTTAAAATATTGATATAAGTAAATCGAGATAAAAATTTTTTTTTTAGAAAAATACACAAGTATGTTAAATTACAAAAAAAAGTTAGTTTGTTTAATTTTGAGCATTATTTGAGTATATCGTAAAAAATGGAAAAATTCGAGTAGAGCATTTTACTGGTTGAGGGTAATCCGCACTCAGTCGCCAAGCGATTGAGTAAAGATTGCTGGTCTTTTTCTTATATGGATAGATCACTGGTAAAAAATAGCCTTCGGGATAAGCTCTATTTATTAAAACAATTCTTTTTAGACGTTGACTGTAATTATTTTCGGGTAATTCTGTATTGTCTAACCGCAAACCGTATATATTGGCTCGTTCGTTACGCGACGTGTTTATATTTCTAGATATTTTATTACATCTTGATTTCTTGTACGTACGGCTCGTGTATTCGAGTGTCGGCTGCGCTTAAATTTACGAACGCGGAGATTTTCGCAAGGTTCGCGATCTATTTTTTCGTTTTCAACGATGTTATAGGTTGACGTTGGTTTATAACTATATTTCCGATATAGTTAGATACACTCTTTGCATGATTATATAGTTTTATCGTAATTCTATTTATTCTTATTGCAGTTTTGAGAGTTATCTGGTTGATCCTGCCAGTAGTCATATGCTTGTCTCAAAGATTAAGCCATGCATG
>CAXHSG010000109.1:12500-15000 GCA_964019155.1 Osedax fenrisi
TAAAATATATTATATATATAATTACGAATTTAAAAAAAATATATTCAGCTAGATTTGAACTCGTTACCTTCTAATTACGAGTCATTAGCTGTACCACTACGCTATACCACTAGTTATTAAATTTGAATATATTATACTATTTATAGAAATTTATATAGTTTACAATATTTTTTCGATAGTTCTCTTATTCTTATAATTTACATTTCGTTATCCTATATAGTTATATACACATCGTATATGTATTCTACTCAGTTTTTTACGCTCTTTCTAAAATGCTATAGTACACTTATACGCATCGAATATTCGATTTTATATTAGCGTATATGTTTTCCCGTATTTTGAATATGTTATTTATTTACTTATGAATTTATCTAGTTTATATTCGATAGTACTATTGTTATTATAATTTACATTTCGTTATCCTATATAGTTATATACACATCGTATATGTATTCTACTCAGTTTTTTACGCTCTTTCTAAAATGCTACAGTACACTTATACGCATCGAATATTCGATTTTATATTAGCGTATATGTTTTCCCGTTTTTTGAATTTGTTATTTATTTACTTATGAATTTATCTATTTTATATTCGATAGTACTATTATTATTATAATTTACATTTCGTTATCCTATATAGTTATATACACATCGTATATGTATTCTACTCAGTTTTTTACACTCTTTCTAAAATGCTACAGTACACTTATACGCATCGAATATTCGATTTTATATTAGCGTATATGTTTTCCCGTATTTTGAATATGTTATTTATTTACTTATGAATTTATCTATTTTATATTCGATAGTACTATTGTTATTATAATTTACATTTCGTTATCCTATATAGTTATATACACATCGTATATGTATTCTACTCAGTTTTTTACGCTCTTTCTAAAATGCTATAGTACACTTATACGCATCGAATATTCGATTTTATATTAGCGTATATGTTTTCCCGTATTTTGAATATGTTATTTATTTACTTATGAATTTATCTATTTTATATTCGATAGTACTATTGTTATTATAATTTACATTTCGTTATCCTATATAGTTATATACACATCGTATATGTATTCTACTCAGTTTTTTACGCTCTTTCTAAAATGCTATAGTACACTTATACGCATCGAATATTCGATTTTATATTAGCGTATATGTTTTCCCGTATTTTGAATATGTTATTTATTTACTTATGAATTTATCTATTTTATATTCGATAGTACTATTGTTATTATAATTTACATTTCGTTATCCTATATAGTTATATACACATCGTATATGTATTCTACTCAGTTTTTTACGCTCTTTCTAAAATGCTATAGTACACTTATACGCATCGAATATTCGATTTTATATTAGCGTATATGTTTTCCCGTATTTTGAATATGTTATTTATTTACTTATGAATTTATCTATTTTATATTCGATAGTACTATTGTTATTATAATTTACATTTCGTTATCCTATATAGTTATATACACATCGTATATGTATTCTACTCAGTTTTTTACGCTCTTTCTAAAATGCTACAGTACACTTATACGCATCGAATATTCGATTTTATATTAGCGTATATGTTTTCCCGTTTTTTGAATTTGTTATTTATTTACTTATGAATTTATCTATTTTATATTCGATAGTACTATTATTATTATAATTTACATTTCGTTATCCTATATAGTTATATACACATCGTATATGTATTCTACTCAGTTTTTTACACTCTTTCTAAAATGCTATAGTACACTTATACGCATCGAATATTCGATTTTATATTAGCGTATATGTTTTATTGATACAGTATAATAAATAATTTTTCTTAACAGAAATTTTATACGCCTAACATAATACCGCATAGAAATAACGTTTCTACTGGTCTTATTATAGTGGGTTATTTATATTTTTAATTTTTAATTTTATTTTCATAGTACTCTTATTGTATTACTTTATATTTCGTTACACTATATTGTTATACAAGTATTATATATGGTTTCTACTTAGTTTTAAACGATTTTTCAATAGAGCTATAGAATACATATGTACGTTAAGTATTCAATTTTATAATACAATATTTCGTTTTAATAAATAAATTTACAGAATATATTATGTGCGTAGAACAAGACCGCAGAGAAATTACGTTTCTCTGGTCTTTTTTGTGTCTGGTTTTGATTTTATCTGTAAATATTTTAAATTAATGGGAATTGAATAAATATATTTTTTTTGTATCCTGTACATGTATTATATTTCATTGTTAATTTAAAATATTGATATAAGTAAATCGAGATAAAAAATTTTTTTTTTAGAAAAATACACAAGTATGTTAAATTACAAAAAAAAGTTAGTTTGTTTAATTTTGAGCATTATTTGAGTATATCGTAAAAAATGGAAAAATTCGAGTAGAGCATTTTACTGGTTGAGGGTAATCCGCACTCAGTCGCCAAGCGATTGAGTAAAGATTGCTGGTCTTTTTCTTATATGGATAGATCACTGG
>CAXHSG010000109.1:25000-30421 GCA_964019155.1 Osedax fenrisi
CAATTTTATAATACAATATTTCGTTTTAATAAATAAATTTACAGAATATATTATGTGCGTAGAACAAGACCGCAGAGAAATTACGTTTCTCTGGTCTTTTTTGTGTCTGGTTTTGATTTTATCTGTAAATATTTTAAATTAATGGGAATTGAATAAATATATTTTTTTTGTATCCTGTACATGTATTATATTTCATTGTTAATTTAAAATATTGATATAAGTAAATCGAGATAAAAAATTTTTTTTTTTAGAAAAATACACAAGTATGTTAAATTACAAAAAAAAGTTAGTTTGTTTAATTTTGAGCATTATTTGAGTATATCGTAAAAAATGGAAAAATTCGAGTAGAGCATTTTACTGGTTGAGGGTAATCCGCACTCAGTCGCCAAGCGATTGAGTAAAGATTGCTGGTCTTTTTCTTATATGGATAGATCACTGGTAAAAAATAGCCTTCGGGATAAGCTCTATTTATTAAAACAATTCTTTTTAGACGTTGACTGTAATTATTTTCGGGTAATTCTGTATTGTCTAACCGCAAACCGTATATATTGGCTCGTTCGTTACGCGACGTGTTTATATTTCTAGATATTTTATTACATCTTGATTTCTTGTACGTACGGCTCGTGTATTCGAGTGTCGGCTGCGCTTAAATTTACGAACGCGGAGATTTTCGCAAGGTTCGCGATCTATTTTTTCGTTTTCAACGATGTTATAGGTTGACGTTGGTTTATAACTATATTTCCGATATAGTTAGATACACTCTTTGCATGATTATATAGTTTTATCGTAATTCTATTTATTCTTATTGCAGTTTTGAGAGTTATCTGGTTGATCCTGCCAGTAGTCATATGCTTGTCTCAAAGATTAAGCCATGCATGTCTAAGTACAAACTTACACAAAGTGAAACCGCGAATGGCTCATTAAATCGGTCACTATTTATTGGATCATATGTCCTACTCGGATAACTGTAGTAATTCTAGAGCTAATACTGTGCAACTTATAGACTGGAACTCGTAAGAGTGAAGGTCGCATTTATTAGATCAAACCAGACATCGCAAGATGCTGTTTTGGTGACTCTGGATAACCTTCGGCTGATCGCATAGCCTTGCGCTGGCGACATATCTTTCAAGTGTCCGCCCTATCAACTGTCGATGGTAAGTGATATGCTTACCATGGTCGTAACGGGTAGCGGGGAATCAGGGTTCGATTCCGGAGAGGGAGCATGAGAAAACGGCTACCACATCCAAGGAAGGCAGCAGGCGCGTAAATTACCCACTCCTAGTTCGGGGAGGTAGTGACGAAAAATAACAATGCGGGCTATCTAACGATGCTCCGTAATTGGAATGAGTACATTTTAAAACTTTTAACGAGTACCTATTGGAGGGCAAGTCTGGTGCCAGCAGCCGCGGTAATTCCAGCTCCAATAGCGTATATTAAAGTTGTTGCAGTTAAAAAGCTCGTAGTTGGATCTGGGCTTCGAAGAGGTGGTCCGGCTCACGTCGGTACTTTCTTCTTCTGGTCTACCTGCCGGTTCTGTCTGCGATGCCTTTTATCGGGTGTTGTGGATGGCCGGAATGTTTACTTTGAAAAAATTAGAGTGCTTAAGGCAGGCGTTCTCGCTTGTATAATGTCGCATGGAATAATGGAATAGGATCTCGGTTCTATTTTGCTGGTTTTCTGAGCTCGAGGTAATGATTAAGAGGGACAGTCGGGGGCATTCGTATTACGCGGTTAGAGGTGAAATTCTTGGATCCGCGTAAGACGTACTACAGCGAAAGCATTTGCCAAGAATGTTTTCATTAATCAAGAACGAAAGTCAGAGGTTCGAAGACGATCAGATACCGTCGTAGTTCTGACCATAAACGATGTCAATCAGCGATCCGATGGTGTTGCTACCATGACCTGTCGGGCAGCTTCCGGGAAACCAAAATTTTTGGATTCCGGGGGAAGTATGGTTGCAAATCTGAAACTTAAAGGAATTGACGGAAGGGCACCACCAGGAGTGGAGCCTGCGGCTTAATTTGACTCAACACGGGAAAACTCACCCGGTCCGGACAACAGTAGGATTGACAGATTGATAGCTCTTTCTCGATTCGTTGGATGGTGGTGCATGGCCGTTCTTAGTTGGTGGAGTGATTTGTCTGGTTAATTCCGATAACGAACGAGACTCTGGCTTACTAAATAGAACGCGATATCCTTTCTGGATTCGCGAAAAACTACTTCTTAGAGGGACAAGTGGCGTTTAGTCACACGAGATTGAGCAATAACAGGTCTGTGATGCCCTTAGATGTCCGGGGCCGCACGCGCGCTACACTGAAGGATACAACGTGTGTACATCCTGTTCCGAGAGGATCGGGTAACCCGTTGAACGTCTTTCGTGCTAGGGATTGGAGCTTGTAACTATTCTCCATGAACGAGGAATTCCCAGTAAGCGCGAGTCATAAGCTCGCGTTGATTACGTCCCTGCCCTTTGTACACACCGCCCGTCGCTACTACCGATTGAATGGTTTAGTGAGGTGTTCGATCGGACTCAGATGCACGGGCAACCGTCGCACTGGAGACGAGAAGAACCCCGAACTTGGCCATTTAGAGGAAGTAAAAGTCGTAACAAGGTTTCCGTAGGTGAACCTGCGGAAGGATCATTATCGTAATTAATTCGTTTGAATGAACAAATCATTCTCCCGGTTTTGATAAACAATATCCACGTCTTCTATCGTCATAATTCCATGTCGACGGCTAATATATATTTCCGATATATATGGTCTCGATGCTGCGTCGGCATCATTGTTTGATGATGTTGATACGCCCGTCACCGAGCCCGCTCCTTCATAGATCATCTTCGTAGGGTTGTCTAACCGTTTTGAAAGTTCGGTAAAACGAATGATTTCGGACATTAAAAATTCTTTCGGGATTTTTTTGAGACCTAATGAGTACTGTACTTCTTTCACGAGTAGTATACGCCCGCCCTACCCCCGTCCTTGGCATTGTCGGATTCCCTAATTAGTTTCGTGTATACGTTTCGGCGTGTATCGCGGGATTATTTTAGTCGCTGTCTTCGGATCGCGATCGGGGAGTTAACGATACATAGCGTACGTCCGACATCTAATACATACACATCTTGTTTTTACTTTATTTGTAATTAATTTTACGTGCGATATCTATATGGCGTTGCACCATTACGGTATTTGAATCGGTGGCAACACCAAATGCGACAAACACAACTCTATGCGGTGGATCACTCGGCTCGTATATCGATGAAGAGCGTAGCTAGCTACGTTAAATAATGTGAATTGCAGAACACATTGATCATTGAAATCTTGAACGCACATTGCGGTTATGCTTTACGGCCTAACCACGTTTGTCTCAGGGTCGTCGACTTTATTTACATTTATTTCGTTGTAACGACGGATTAGATGTCTTGGTCGTACGATATTCTTTATCTAGGTAAAGAAAATCGACGATTGAAATTCATAGCTCGTTAACGGTATCGTTTTTTCGCATCGTCTGATCATTTATTTGTGACGACGGTTGACATGCGATGGATGGATTACACTCGTTTAATTGACAGCAGTCCTCGGTTGTTGTTACCTCGTGTATCAATTAAATAGCTGTCATTTCAATAGGTGCCGTTTATCATATTGTCTTAAGTATCGCGTTCACGCGCTTTATTTAGCTTATTAACATATAGTTATTTTGTAGCTTTATTCGTTTCGCTTCACGGCGTCTACGTATAAGTATTTCGAATTCGACCTGAGATCAAACGGGACTACCCGCTGAATTTAAGCATATTAGTAAGCGGAGGAAAAGAAACTAACAAGGATTCCCTTAGTAACGGCGAGTGAAGCGGGAAAAAGCCCAGCACTGAATCCCTCGAACATTGCGATCGATGGGAACTGTAGTGTATAGGACGGCCTCTGATATGACAGGTTAGTGTTTAAGTCCTCCTGATCGAGGCTTCTGATCCCATAGAGGGGTGTCAGGCCTGTATAGGCCCTATCGTTCATGTCTTTGTGTGTTCCTCGGAGTCGGGTTGTTTGAGAATGCAGCCCAAAGTGGGTGGTAAACTCCATCTAAGGCTAAATATTGATACGAGTCCGATAGCAAACAAGTACCGTGAGGGAAAGTTGAAAAGAACTTTGAAGAGAGAGTTCAATAGTACGTGAAACCGTATAGAGGTAAACGGATAGAACCGCAAAGTCGGCCTGTAGGATTCAGCGATTCGATGTATTCTCGATGGTTGCGTAGATGCGTTTTTTCGTACTGCGTAGTTGTCGATATAGGGTGTATCGGGTTGTGCGCTTTCTATAGGACGTGCGCCACGACTGGTTCGCCGGCGGTTATACGCTTAGGGAGAAGGTGCCCGCAGTGTTTTTAATGCTGCGGAGTTATAGACCCCTTTTGCATTGACCCGTTGGTGGACCGAGGAACTGCAACTCAATTCTTCGTCATTATCTGTCCCGTTATTTTTGGTTGTTTCGTTCGACTGGTGGCGACTGTTCTCAGTCGCTATCGACCGCGAGGCGATTGAGGTGGCTGCGGATTGGTTTTGTCGTGGTCAGTGGTGAGTATGGCGGCCTCCTATCCGACCCGTCTTGAAACACGGACCAAGGAGTCTAACATGTACGCAAGTCGAAGGGACCTACAAAGCCCCGAGGCGAAATGAAAGTGAAGATTGTTTTCGGATGATCTAGGTATGATCTTCGATGGAAACATCGAGGCGCAATACCAACCCGTTCCATTCATATCTTGGAGGAGCGGAGTTAGAGCGTATACGTTGGTACCCGAAAGATGGTGAACTATGCTCGAGTAGGTCGAAGTCAGAGGAAACTCTGATGGAGGACCGTAGCGATTCTGACGTGCAAATCGATCGTCGAACTTGAGTATAGGGGCGAAAGACTAATCGAACCATCTAGTAGCTGGTTCCCTCCGAAGTTTCCCTCAGGATAGCTGTCATTCGGAGGAGCAGTATTTTCCGGTAAAGCGAATGATTAGAGGTTTTGGGGCCTCAACGGCCTCAACCTATTCTCAAACTTTAAATGGGTAAGATGTCCAACTAGCCCGGCCGTAGTTGGACGTCGTATGCGTGAATGGCAAGTGGGCCACTTTTGGTAAGCAGAACTGGCGCTGTGGGATGAACCAAACGATCGGTTAAGGTGCCCAAATAACGCTCATCAGATACCATAAAAGGTGTTGGTTGATATAGACAGCAGGACGGTGGCCATGGAAGTCGGAATCCGCTAAGGAGTGTGTAACAACTCACCTGCCGAATCAAACTAGCCCTGAAAATGGATGGCGCTGTAGCGTTATACCTATACCGGTCCGACGGAGTAAGTGCACCCCAGGGTGAAACGCTTCGTTGAGTAGGAGGGCGTCGTGGTCAGCACCGAAGCCTTGGACGTGAGTTCGGGTGGAGCGGCCACG
>CAXHSG010000110.1:30000-32500 GCA_964019155.1 Osedax fenrisi
TATTTATTTACTTATGAATTTATCTATTCTATATTCGATAGTACTATTGTTATTATAATTTACATTTCGTTATCCTATATAGTTATATACACATCGTATATGTATTCTACTCAGTTTTTTACGCTCTTTCTAAAATGCTATAGTACACTTATACGCATCGAATATTCGATTTTATATTAGCGTATATGTTTTCCCGTTTTTTGAATATGTTATTTATTTACTTATGAATTTATCTATTCTATATTCGATAGTACTATTGTTATTATAATTTACATTTCGTTATCCTATATAGTTATATACACATCGTATATGTATTCTACTCAGTTTTTTACGCTCTTTCTAAAATGCTATAGTACACTTATACGCATCGAATATTCGATTTTATATTAGCGTATATGTTTTCCCGTTTTTTGAATATGTTATTTATTTACTTATGAATTTATCTATTCTATATTCGATAGTACTATTGTTATTATAATTTACATTTCGTTATCCTATATAGTTATATACACATCGTATATGTATTCTACTCAGTTTTTTACGCTCTTTCTAAAATGCTATAGTACACTTATACGCATCGAATATTCGATTTTATATTAGCGTATATGTTTTCCCGTTTTTTGAATATGTTATTTATTTACTTATGAATTTATCTATTCTATATTCGATAGTACTATTGTTATTATAATTTACATTTCGTTATCCTATATAGTTATATACACATCGTATATGTATTCTACTCAGTTTTTTACGCTCTTTCTAAAATGCTATAGTACACTTATACGCATCGAATATTCGATTTTATATTAGCGTATATGTTTTCCCGTATTTTGAATATGTTATTTATTTACTTATGAATTTATCTATTTTATATTCGATAGTACTATTGTTATTATAATTTACATTTCGTTATCCTATATAGTTATATACACATCGTATATGTATTCTACTCAGTTTTTTACGCTCTTTCTAAAATGCTATAGTACACTTATACGCATCGAATATTCGATTTTATATTAGCGTATATGTTTTCCCGTTTTTTGAATATGTTATTTATTTACTTATGAATTTATCTATTCTATATTCGATAGTACTATTGTTATTATAATTTACATTTCGTTATCCTATATAGTTATATACACATCGTATATGTATTCTACTCAGTTTTTTACGCTCTTTCTAAAATGCTATAGTACACTTATACGCATCGAATATTCGATTTTATATTAGCGTATATGTTTTCCCGTATTTTGAATATGTTATTTATTTACTTATGAATTTATCTATTTTATATTCGATAGTACTATTGTTATTATAATTTACATTTCGTTATCCTATATAGTTATATACACATCGTATATGTATTCTACTCAGTTTTTTACGCTCTTTCTAAAATGCTACAGTACACTTATACGCATCGAATATTCGATTTTATATTAGCGTATATGTTTTATTGATACAGTATAATAAATAATTTTTCTTAACAGAAATTTTATACGCCTAACATAATACCGCATAGAAATAACGTTTCTACTGGTCTTATTATAGTGGGTTATTTATATTTTTAATTTTTAATTTTATTTTCATAGTACTCTTATTGTATTACTTTATATTTCGTTACACTATATTGTTATACAAGTATTATATATGGTTTCTACTTAGTTTTAAACGATCTTTCAATAGAGCTATAGAATACATATGTACGTTAAGTATTCAATTTTATAATACAATATTTCGTTTTAATAAATAAATTTACAGAATATATTATGTGCGTAGAACAAGACCGCAGAGAAATTACGTTTCTCTGGTCTTTTTTGTGTCTGGTTTTGATTTTATCTGTAAATATTTTAAATTAATGGGAATTGAATAAATATATTTTTTTTGTATCCTGTACATGTATTATATTTCATTGTTAATTTAAAATATTGATATAAGTAAATCGAGATAAAAAATTTTTTTTTTAGAAAAATACACAAGTATGTTAAATTACAAAAAAAAGTTAGTTTGTTTAATTTTGAGCATTATTTGAGTATATCGTAAAAAATGGAAAAATTCGAGTAGAGCATTTTACTGGTTGAGGGTAATCCGCACTCAGTCGCCAAGCGATTGAGTAAAGATTGCTGGTCTTTTTCTTATATGGATAGATCACTGGTAAAAAATAGCCTTCGGGATAAGCTCTATTTATTAAAACAATTCTTTTTAGACGTTGACTGTAATTATTTTCGGGTAATTCTGTATTGTCTAACCGCAAACCGTATATATTGGCTCGTTCGTTACGCGACGTGTTTATATTTCTAGATATTTTATTACATCTTGATTTCTTGTACGTACGGCTCGTGTATTCGAGTGTCGGCTGCGCTTAAATTTACGAACGCGGAGATTTTCGCAAGGTTCGCGATCTATTTTTTCGTTTTCAACGATGTTATAGGTTGACGTTGGTCTATAACTATATTTCCGATATAGTTAGATACACTCTTTGCATGATTATATAGTTTTATCG
>CAXHSG010000111.1:12500-15000 GCA_964019155.1 Osedax fenrisi
TTTTTACGCTCTTTCTAAAATGCTATAGTACACTTATACGCATCGAATATTCGATTTTATATTAGCGTATATGTTTTCCCGTTTTTTGAATATGTTATTTATTTACTTATGAATTTATCTATTCTATATTCGATAGTACTATTGTTATTATAATTTACATTTCGTTATCCTATATAGTTATATACACATCGTATATGTATTCTACTCAGTTTTTTACGCTCTTTCTAAAATGCTATAGTACACTTATACGCATCGAATATTCGATTTTATATTAGCGTATATGTTTTCCCGTTTTTTGAATATGTTATTTATTTACTTATGAATTTATCTATTCTATATTCGATAGTACTATTGTTATTATAATTTACATTTCGTTATCCTATATAGTTATATACACATCGTATATGTATTCTACTCAGTTTTTTACGCTCTTTCTAAAATGCTATAGTACACTTATACGCATCGAATATTCGATTTTATATTAGCGTATATGTTTTCCCGTTTTTTGAATATGTTATTTATTTACTTATGAATTTATCTATTCTATATTCGATAGTACTATTGTTATTATAATTTACATTTCGTTATCCTATATAGTTATATACACATCGTATATGTATTCTACTCAGTTTTTTACGCTCTTTCTAAAATGCTATAGTACACTTATACGCATCGAATATTCGATTTTATATTAGCGTATATGTTTTCCCGTATTTTGAATATGTTATTTATTTACTTATGAATTTATCTATTTTATATTCGATAGTACTATTGTTATTATAATTTACATTTCGTTATCCTATATAGTTATATACACATCGTATATGTATTCTACTCAGTTTTTTACGCTCTTTCTAAAATGCTATAGTACACTTATACGCATCGAATATTCGATTTTATATTAGCGTATATGTTTTCCCGTTTTTTGAATATGTTATTTATTTACTTATGAATTTATCTATTCTATATTCGATAGTACTATTGTTATTATAATTTACATTTCGTTATCCTATATAGTTATATACACATCGTATATGTATTCTACTCAGTTTTTTACGCTCTTTCTAAAATGCTATAGTACACTTATACGCATCGAATATTCGATTTTATATTAGCGTATATGTTTTCCCGTATTTTGAATATGTTATTTATTTACTTATGAATTTATCTATTTTATATTCGATAGTACTATTGTTATTATAATTTACATTTCGTTATCCTATATAGTTATATACACATCGTATATGTATTCTACTCAGTTTTTTACGCTCTTTCTAAAATGCTACAGTACACTTATACGCATCGAATATTCGATTTTATATTAGCGTATATGTTTTATTGATACAGTATAATAAATAATTTTTCTTAACAGAAATTTTATACGCCTAACATAATACCGCATAGAAATAACGTTTCTACTGGTCTTATTATAGTGGGTTATTTATATTTTTAATTTTTAATTTTATTTTCATAGTACTCTTATTGTATTACTTTATATTTCGTTACACTATATTGTTATACAAGTATTATATATGGTTTCTACTTAGTTTTAAACGATCTTTCAATAGAGCTATAGAATACATATGTACGTTAAGTATTCAATTTTATAATACAATATTTCGTTTTAATAAATAAATTTACAGAATATATTATGTGCGTAGAACAAGACCGCAGAGAAATTACGTTTCTCTGGTCTTTTTTGTGTCTGGTTTTGATTTTATCTGTAAATATTTTAAATTAATGGGAATTGAATAAATATATTTTTTTTGTATCCTGTACATGTATTATATTTCATTGTTAATTTAAAATATTGATATAAGTAAATCGAGATAAAAAATTTTTTTTTTAGAAAAATACACAAGTATGTTAAATTACAAAAAAAAGTTAGTTTGTTTAATTTTGAGCATTATTTGAGTATATCGTAAAAAATGGAAAAATTCGAGTAGAGCATTTTACTGGTTGAGGGTAATCCGCACTCAGTCGCCAAGCGATTGAGTAAAGATTGCTGGTCTTTTTCTTATATGGATAGATCACTGGTAAAAAATAGCCTTCGGGATAAGCTCTATTTATTAAAACAATTCTTTTTAGACGTTGACTGTAATTATTTTCGGGTAATTCTGTATTGTCTAACCGCAAACCGTATATATTGGCTCGTTCGTTACGCGACGTGTTTATATTTCTAGATATTTTATTACATCTTGATTTCTTGTACGTACGGCTCGTGTATTCGAGTGTCGGCTGCGCTTAAATTTACGAACGCGGAGATTTTCGCAAGGTTCGCGATCTATTTTTTCGTTTTCAACGATGTTATAGGTTGACGTTGGTCTATAACTATATTTCCGATATAGTTAGATACACTCTTTGCATGATTATATAGTTTTATCGTAATTCTATTTATTCTTATTGCAGTTTTGAGAGTTATCTGGTTGATCCTGCCAGTAGTCATATGCTTGTCTCAAAGATTAAGCCATGCATGTCTAAGTACAAACTTACACAAAGT
>CAXHSG010000111.1:22500-25000 GCA_964019155.1 Osedax fenrisi
CGAATTTAAAAAAAATATATTCAGCTAGATTTGAACTCGTTACCTTCTAATTACGAGTCATTAGCTGTACCACTACGCTATACCACTAGTTATTAAATTTGAATATATTATACTATTTATAGAAATTTATATAGTTTACAATATTTTTTCGATAGTTCTCTTATTCTTATAATTTACATTTCGTTATCCTATATAGTTATATACACATCGTATATGTATTCTACTCAGTTTTTTACGCTCTTTCTAAAATGCTATAGTACACTTATACGCATCGAATATTCGATTTTATATTAGCGTATATGTTTTCCCGTATTTTGAATATGTTATTTATTTACTTATGAATTTATCTATTTTATATTCGATAGTACTATTGTTATTATAATTTACATTTCGTTATCCTATATAGTTATATACACATCGTATATGTATTCTACTCAGTTTTTTACGCTCTTTCTAAAATGCTACAGTACACTTATACGCATCGAATATTCGATTTTATATTAGCGTATATGTTTTCCCGTTTTTTGAATTTGTTATTTATTTACTTATGAATTTATCTATTTTATATTCGATAGTACTATTATTATTATAATTTACATTTCGTTATCCTATATAGTTATATACACATCGTATATGTATTCTACTCAGTTTTTTACACTCTTTCTAAAATGCTACAGTACACTTATACGCATCGAATATTCGATTTTATATTAGCGTATATGTTTTCCCGTATTTTGAATATGTTATTTATTTACTTATGAATTTATCTATTTTATATTCGATAGTACTATTGTTATTATAATTTACATTTCGTTATCCTATATAGTTATATACACATCGTATATGTATTCTACTCAGTTTTTTACGCTCTTTCTAAAATGCTATAGTACACTTATACGCATCGAATATTCGATTTTATATTAGCGTATATGTTTTCCCGTATTTTGAATATGTTATTTATTTACTTATGAATTTATCTATTTTATATTCGATAGTACTATTGTTATTATAATTTACATTTCGTTATCCTATATAGTTATATACACATCGTATATGTATTCTACTCAGTTTTTTACGCTCTTTCTAAAATGCTATAGTACACTTATACGCATCGAATATTCGATTTTATATTAGCGTATATGTTTTCCCGTATTTTGAATATGTTATTTATTTACTTATGAATTTATCTATTTTATATTCGATAGTACTATTGTTATTATAATTTACATTTCGTTATCCTATATAGTTATATACACATCGTATATGTATTCTACTCAGTTTTTTACGCTCTTTCTAAAATGCTATAGTACACTTATACGCATCGAATATTCGATTTTATATTAGCGTATATGTTTTCCCGTATTTTGAATATGTTATTTATTTACTTATGAATTTATCTATTTTATATTCGATAGTACTATTGTTATTATAATTTACATTTCGTTATCCTATATAGTTATATACACATCGTATATGTATTCTACTCAGTTTTTTACGCTCTTTCTAAAATGCTACAGTACACTTATACGCATCGAATATTCGATTTTATATTAGCGTATATGTTTTCCCGTTTTTTGAATTTGTTATTTATTTACTTATGAATTTATCTATTTTATATTCGATAGTACTATTATTATTATAATTTACATTTCGTTATCCTATATAGTTATATACACATCGTATATGTATTCTACTCAGTTTTTTACACTCTTTCTAAAATGCTATAGTACACTTATACGCATCGAATATTCGATTTTATATTAGCGTATATGTTTTATTGATACAGTATAATAAATAATTTTTCTTAACAGAAATTTTATACGCCTAACATAATACCGCATAGAAATAACGTTTCTACTGGTCTTATTATAGTGGGTTATTTATATTTTTAATTTTTAATTTTATTTTCATAGTACTCTTATTGTATTACTTTATATTTCGTTACACTATATTGTTATACAAGTATTATATATGGTTTCTACTTAGTTTTAAACGATTTTTCAATAGAGCTATAGAATACATATGTACGTTAAGTATTCAATTTTATAATACAATATTTCGTTTTAATAAATAAATTTACAGAATATATTATGTGCGTAGAACAAGACCGCAGAGAAATTACGTTTCTCTGGTCTTTTTTGTGTCTGGTTTTGATTTTATCTGTAAATATTTTAAATTAATGGGAATTGAATAAATATATTTTTTTTGTATCCTGTACATGTATTATATTTCATTGTTAATTTAAAATATTGATATAAGTAAATCGAGATAAAAAATTTTTTTTTAGAAAAATACACAAGTATGTTAAATTACAAAAAAAAGTTAGTTTGTTTAATTTTGAGCATTATTTGAGTATATCGTAAAAAATGGAAAAATTCGAGTAGAGCATTTTACTGGTTGAGGGTAATCCGCACTCAGTCGCCAAGCGATTGAGTAAAGATTGCTGGTCTTTTTCTTATATGGATAGATCACTGGTAAAAAATAGCCTTCGGGATAAGCT
>CAXHSG010000112.1:0-2500 GCA_964019155.1 Osedax fenrisi
CCATGTGATAATACATTTAATGAATGGAAAATATCATTTAATAGTTATATAAGTGATATCAAAAATAAATCTTCTGATCCACAAGTTCTACCACCCTACAATTTCATTAATAAATGCTCGTTCCGTTAAGGCAAATTTGATTTTCATTCTTGATTTTATTAATGAATTTAATCATGACATCATAGCATTAACGGAAACATGGTTTAATGAAAACGACTGTGCAGTCATTTCTTCATTAAAATCAACAGATTATAATGGTATTCAAGCTAATCGTGTGTGTGGTCGTACGGGTGGTGGAGTAGGTATACTGTATAAAAAAAGTATTGAACTTGTCAATTCAAGATTATTTGACTTACCTAATAGTGAATGTTTAATTTCAAACTTTAAATTAAATTTTTGCAATAATTTTAAATTAATTGTAATTTATAGACCTCCAAGTAATGCTTATTCTTCTTTCATTGATTGTTTTTTTGAACTTGTTTCCCATATATCTCTTACTAATACCGTTATTTTAGGAGATTTCAATTTTCATATTGGATCTGATAATACTGCTGCTCTCTCTTTTAATAATATTTTACAATCTTTATCTTTAACTCAACATGTATCTGAAAGGACACATATATCTAATAATATTCTTGATTTAATTATCAGTTCCAGTTTTCATCTAAATTATTTAACAATTCTTCCAATTAAATTTCTTATTTCTGATCATTATGCTGTTTCATTCATTCTGAACGTTAATATTAACTGCAATTCAAATCGAACGATTAGCTACAGAAATATTCGCAATATTGATTATGAATCTTTTAGTACTGATATCAAGTATCATACTAGCTCCAATTTCAACAATATATCTATATCTTTTTTAGATCAAATTCTTACTTTTCTACTGAATAAATATGCTCCTTCTAAAAATAAAGTAGTTAGTGATCGTACTAATGAATGGTTCTCGAATGATAATTTATATATCAAACGCCAAATGAGAAAAGCTGAAAGAATGTTCAATAAAAACTCAACATCTTTTAACATGATAAATTTAAAAAAGTTAAAATTATCTTTTAAAAGGAGTATAACTTCTACTAAAAAAGAATTTTATAAAAATAAAATTTTAAAGTGTGGTAATAACATGGGCAAGCTTTATGCTTTCACTAATTCTCTTCTAGGTAAATCTCATCACAAATCTTATCCTAATATTTCTGATGATATTTTATGTAATAATTTTAGTGATTTTTTCATTTCTAAAATTGATATTATTTACTCAGTCATTAAAATAAAATTATCATCCCCTTCTATAAATCAATACAATTATTTGAATAATTTCTCTGAAAATTCTCAAAATACTCATTTAAATCAAACTCCTACTCTTACTCATTTTACGCTCCCTTCTAATGTTGACATCTATAATCGTTTAGTTACGGCTTCTTCTGCTTCTCCCTCTGATTCTCTGCCTCTTACTGTGATGAAATCTTTAGCTAACACACTCACTCCACTTTTTTCTTCAATCATTAATCAATCCCTTATTACAGGTGTTATTCCTTCTATTTTAAAACATTCTATTATTACTCCTATTTTAAAGAAAAATAGTCTTAATATAAATGAACTCTCGAACTTTCGCCCTATTGCTCAACTACCTTTAATCTCTAAAATTCTCGAAAAAATTGTTTTTAAACAGATAACTACTTTTATTGATTTTAATAACTTATCCTATAACTTACAAAGTGCTTTTAGAAAGAACCACAGTACATAAACTGCGATAACTCTTATACTAAATGATATATATACATCTTTAGATAGAAATGAGAAAATTCAGATTCTACTTCTAGATCTGTCATCTGCTTTTGATACGCTATCTTTTGATATCCTTTCAGATAGACTTTTAGACATTGGTATATCTTCAACTGCTCATGATTTCTTAATTGGATTTGTCACTAATAGAACTTTTTCTGTTAAGATCAATAACTCTTATTCTAAATCTCAATCATTTAAGTACGGGGTTCCGCAAGGATCCGTCTTAGGTCCACTACTATTCTCTATATATCTGAACCCAATAACTAATATTATCAAATCATTTAAAACATTAAGATTTCATCTCTATGCTGATGATATTCTTATTTATTCTGTTAATAGTAGATTGGTCATGAATAATGAGCTAGTTGAATGTGCCAATCAAGTGAATAAATGGCTACTTATGAACAAACTTCTACTTAATACTTCTAAAACTGAATTACTGAACTTACCGCATAACTTTAATAACTTCACTGATATATTTATTGATAATATTAGAATTATTCCATCACTAAAAATTAAATATCTTGGTATTACTATTGATAATAAATTGAATTTTGATGATCATATGTGTCAACTGTTTGCAGGAAAGCACATTTTCATTTATATAATATACGATATATAAGAAAGTTCATTAGCAAAGACCTCACTACGATGCTAATTAAATCAATGGTATTTTCGTCGGCTAACTATTGTAATTCGATATATTTAGGTC
>CAXHSG010000112.1:7500-65000 GCA_964019155.1 Osedax fenrisi
GCTAAATATCGAAAAAACAAAAATATTGCTATATATAAATTCTGCTATATTAAAAGATATAACAATAGATAACATTAAAATCTATATAGTTAATAATTATAAATTTCCTGGGATCTACTTAGATTCCCAAATAACCTACAAAAAACATATAAATTATTTATCGAATAAATTGTCATAAAACTTATATATACTATAAAAAAAATATCTTTTTTAGATACAAAAAATTTAATTTTATTATATAATTCGTTCTATTTATCTAATTTATCATATGGGATTGAAGTATGGTCAAATACTTATAAATCAAATATTTCAAAATTAATTATGTTACAGAAAAAGTTATAAGAATTATTAATAAACAAATAATAGATAAATCAAAATTACCATTAATACGTCTAACACATACTGGTTATTTTTTTTTTTAATAATATTTTAAAATTTGAAGATCTAATTATATATAGAAACACATTATTAATGTATAATTTCTTAAATAATAAATATAAATTAGATTATAACTCATATTTCAAGTTAAATAAAATAAAAATAAAGTTATTCTACCACTTATGAAATCAAATAAATTAAAAAAGACAATATTTTTTAAAGGACCAAAGTTATATAATGAATTAATGTTTAATAATATTTTACGAAAAAATAATATTAATAATGTATTTATTCTAAAAAAAACATTAAAATATTCATTTATAAGTAAATATTAGTTTTTTTTTATATATTTTATATATTTTAATATTTATTTTTTTAATATTTAAATTTGTTTTACATCTTGTTTCGTTTATTGTTTTAAATATTTTTTAAATTATTATTGGTATTATTAGTCATCTGTAATTTGACATGAATCCCAAGCAACCAGAAACTAGTTGCCGAAACGTAACATTATAGGTCAAATAATATGTTTTAGTAGGTGGTAGAATTATAGGTAGTTTGTGAGCAGATAAACGGGTTCTTTTTACATTTAAAAATCAATATTGGAACGTATAATGTTACCCATAAATAAACACCTAGTGGAACATATAATTTTACCCATAAATAAACACCTAGTGGAACATATATTTTTACCCATGATTAAACACATAGTGGAACGTATATTTTTAACCATAAATAAACACCTAGTGGAACGTATATTTTTACCCATGATTAAACACATAGTGGAACGTATATTTTTACCCATAAATAAACACCTAGTGGAACGTATATTTTTACCCATACACAGTAAAAAAGAAACGTAAAACAATTCATTCATTTATTACAGGAATAATACACAAAATACGGATATGATATAACACGTGAATAATATATATAATAATAAACTGGGAATTCAGGGGTATATTTGTAATGATAATACTATAAGCAAAGATTTTCCGAAGGAAAGATATAACACTTACACGAAATCGTGTAATTCGAATTTGTATACAAAATACCCTGGTGCCACCTATAGCGGGTTACTTTTAGGAACTATGCGTTGTTTATAATGTAAATTCGTATTTAACTATACACTTTTAAAATGTTAAATAATATGCTTTAAATTAATATTTATATGATGAAAACTAAGTGTTCATTACTAATATATAACAAACAAATATGATATGTATGTTTTAAATGCTATAAGTATATATTTAGTGAGTAAAAGCTAATTTATATTGCATGTAATTTAATAGAGTAATTAAAACATTGTTATATGCAAACAGAGCCGAACCTAAATCTATTTCAGTAATTTCGATACTACTGCTAGCAGCGGTTAGGGATATTACTAAATTACGTTGCATGCATAGGGAGTGTTATATCTTTGCTTCGCAAAATCTTTGCTATAAGTATGTATACATATATGATCATATATGATTATAATATACATATATAGTATATAGTATGCGAATATAGAGGTTTCTGTTCATTAAATATCACAGTGTATAATGCCATTTATATATATATATATGAAATTCACGAAGACGATACCGGATCCTAGAGACGATCTTTAATATATTCATGGAGATATTCACCATAGCCAAGCAGGAAGATCATCTTGTGTATTCTGAAATTATAAATTGTATATTAATATAAATCAATTATGATGACACAATCATATGTATATGTGTATACTGTAACTAGTTGTGTATAATGAATAATAGACTAGCTGGACCATACAAGTGCAAACAGATGCAAGGTATCGCCATGTACAGTTATCCTTTAGCTAATCAGAGAGGGCTGCGTTCCCTAGGAACAGGCGCAGTGCATGCGTCAACTTGATTCCTGAAGCAGTAATATGTTACATAATGGGACGTCCGATATCTAGTTCGTTAGCTAGATATGGAACGTTACATTATGCTAAGCTGTAAGGAATGGTCCATTACGGATAGCAATATGATATATATATATATATATATATATACATATGGTTATATATGACTTGCGGCATACTTTATAAATGAACATCGTGTGTAGGAGGTAATTTACAACTGAATATAGGTGTATGTTGAACCATTGGTGGTTTTAGGTAGAGGTGTGACTATTACAGGAATCAATAATGAAGATGAGGGCATCATTGGTAATGGCAAGGTCGTCATTTTATACTATAAATTACATATATGCGAATTTATATATACTTAGTTATATCACGTACACCCTATTTACTAAATATATACGAATGCTATTATATCAACAACAATATTTAACATGTGTACTATATTGAACCGTAGTGTATATTAATCTAGGTCATAAAGGGATTAAAATTAGACAAAGGCCGTTACTAGTTTATATATAGATTTTTACATAATTACACAAGCGTACAATGTACGTCGTACATGCACGACGAGCATTGCACGTACTATGTATAGTTATATATATATATATACGTATATACGAAGTTATAGATATACACTCTTAAAATTATTTTGAAATTCAGGGTTCTTCGTATAAAATGAGTTCATTGGGGCCACCTAATGAAGAACTTATTATATGAGTTCCTCTAAGAACTTATCATTGAATTATCGATGAAGAACTCATTTGAAGAACTATAAAGTTCTTTATTTTGAAATTCAGGGTTCTTCGTATAAAACGAGTTCATTGGGGCCACCTAATGAAGAACTTATTATATGAGTTCCTCTAAGAACTTCTCATTGAATTATCGATGAAGAACTCATTTGAAGAACTATGTAGTTCTTTATAAATATTTATAAATAATAAAAGAGTTAATTTAAATAAAATAAATAATGCCTGGCAGAGGATTCGAACCCACGGCGGCAGCGAGATCTGGCGTTGTGAGCTGTAATGCTCACCGCTAGACTATATATAGTCGACTATAGTCGACTATAGTCGTATATATAAAGATTATGTATTTTTAAACATTTAAATATATCTATATATAATAACAATATCACACACAAATATATATATATATATATATATATATATATATATATATAATATTATATATATATAATAATATATTTATATATTTAATAGATATACTATATAAATAAATGTATAGTAAAAGTAATAGTATTAGGTATATTAGGTATTTACTATAATTATTATAATAATATTATATAGCATAATTTAATATTATAAACACTTATGTACACTTTTGTTCTTGTATGGTTTATATATGTTATGGTTGTTCTCATACGGTTATTATTTCATGTTTATATATTTTACGATTGTTCTTGTAAGGTTTGTCTTATAAAGTATGTATATTGTACGGTTGTTCTTATACAGTTTGTATTACACGGTTGTTATTATTCATCGGCTAATGTACTTGATTACTCTACTTAAATGCACTGAACGAACATTATTGAGGGTATGCCCTACTATACCCTCAATAATGTATTCATAGAGTGTATTCATAATAAACTGTAATTATTCTTGCATAGTATAGACTTAATTAAATTAATAAAGTTATATTACTATTAACTCAATAGTTTATATGAATAGTATATCAATGATTTATAATTGACATAATAAAATATGATAAGTAATACAAGAAATAGTATTAAAATGAATAAAAATAAAAATTATTATTTTAATAAAATAGTCGTCAGCTAGATTCGAACCGTTGACTTTCCATTTAGAAAGCATGTATTGTAACACTGAGCCATATCACATGTTATTATTATTAGTTTTATTATGCTATTTATAAAATGTATATGCAATTACTATTAGTATTCATGTGTAATGTTACTATACAGTATAGTAACAATACACATGAGTAATAATAGTAATTTCATATACATTTTATATATAGTCTATACTGAATAACATAACGCTGGCTTATACATATATAATCTATTGATTTTACTTGAAATTAAATGTACATTTTAAAACTTTATAGATCGCATGTGTACGTAACAATATTCGACTTATAATCTAGTAATTTATAAGAGTAATAATTGTAATTTAATCTAAAATAAAATGTATTGACGAACACTTCACTGTACCGTTATCATAACGGTTTACTTATTGTTGGCTTATAGAGTTATACATATAATATTATATTATATTATATTAAATATATGATAGATAATCTATTGATTCTACTTGAAATTAAACGGACATTCTAAGATTAGTTTCTATAGAGATCTATCGATCTCATGTGTACGTAACATATTCAATATGATATTGCATATGTGTAATATGTGAATATGATATTCAGCTTATAATTTAGTAATTTCTAAGAGTAATAATTGTAATTTAATCAAAAATAAAATGTATTGACACCTACTTTACTGTACCGTTACCATAACCGTTATGATAACGATGTACTTATTATTGACGTATAGTGTTATACATATATCTATTAATTCTACTTGAAATTAAACGTACATTTTAAACTCTATCGATCGTATGTGTACGTAACATATTCGACTTATAATCTAGTAATTTCTAAGAGTAATAATTGTAATTTAATTAAAAATATTATTTTTTAAATTTTATTATTAAAAAATTTTATTAATTTTTTAAATTTTTTAAATTTTTATTTTAAATTTAAATTTTAAATATAATGTAATTACTATTACCTATATATATATGTACAGTATTATATCACTGTAGAGTGAGTCATAACTAATAAATGCATAACTAAGTACTTAATATAAATACCCTATAACTAACTAATTTAACACACAATTGTGTAAAACATTAGGTCCTAAACACCCTAAAATACCTAATGTTTTCAAGTTAATGTCATTGCAGTGTGCTCGTCTTAATGATCCCTTATTTCCATACTTTATACCTACACTATGTTATAAGTATATATATATATATATATATATATTATATATATATATATATATATATATATATATATATATACATAATATATATCCATATATTTATAATTATTTCACGGTTTGTATTTTAACGGATATTATATTTCACGGTTGGAAATTTCACGAAATATAATTTCACGGTTAGTAATTAAACCGTTCTTGTACGGTTTGTAAATTTCAAGGTTGTTCCATAAGCCAAATATAGTTATAACAATATATACAATATACATATATACTATATAATATAGGGTATACAATATACCTACCTATAGGTACCTACTATAGTATCATACATAGAAATGCATTATTTTATATTATTCATTATTCGTATCTACTATTAGTCCTATATACTAATATTGTATAGGTACTAATGTACCTAGTGTACTAATGTAGAGTTTAAATAATATATACCTGATTAAAAAACTTATCATATGTTATACATAATCATACATTTTTTTGATTTAAATTATAGAATACTATTCAGAATATTAACTTATTTTCTATACATATAATGTTTATGAATTTTATAATATAATTTAACTATTCTATTAATATATAATATAATTTCAAATACTATCCAGTACACCGCAAGATAATATACTATATATAGTATATTCTATATAGAATATATCTTTAAAATAATTAACAAAAATATAATATATATTCAGAATATTATATTCAATAATTTATGAAAATTAATTAATTTACTATATCTATTGTAATTTAATTTAAACTTAAGTAATTTGTATGTAATTATTAATTATATTATTATTAATTAATTATATTCTATACATATATAAATATACTAAATCAAGTAAAGTATTATACAATAATTATTATTGTATATTATTATAATATAATATCCCGGATAATATATTAGATTTATTTAAAATTATAAATGAATTACATTAATAACATAACTACAATTTATAGGATATATCTGCATTTATATTAACTATTACATTATTATATATGTTATTAAAATTCCTATAGGAATCTAAAAAATGAGAATTCCTTATTATTATTATTTTTATTTCTACAGTTATAGCAGGGAGATATATGGTTATATATGGAATAATATCTATACTTTATAATACCATATATTTTTAAATCATCGTAATGAGTCATTACGATGACCCAATTAAAGTTATAGGTGGCGCTACTCAAATAAACTATAATAAACTATAAATAATGAGTGCATATAGGTTATACCTTGCCTTCCCGGTTTTACCTTCAACATACTATCTACATATTATTATTACTCTTATTATTACTTACTTTATCAAATCACATAAACATGACTGAGCAATCCGAACAAGTTAATAGTTAGTAATACTAATATATTATTTATATATAATAATATATTAAAATATAATATATAACATATAAATATAACATATAATATGGTGTTTTATATAAATTTTGTCGATAAATTAAATTTAAAATACTTATTATCAACCACATAATTTTATTAATATATAAATTAATTTATTTAAATATATTTATTTGAATGTTAAATATAATTATATATATACTTATTTATTTAAATATATATATATATATATATATATATACATATATACATATAGGTTATTATATATATATAATTTAACGTTATTATACTATATATAAATTAGTATATTATATTAATTAATTATTCATTTTTTGACGGATTTTAAATTATTAGACTTTCCTTTATTATATATACATATATACATATAGGTTATTATATATATATATATATATATATATATATATATATATATATATATATATATAATTTAACGTTATTATACTATATATAAATTAGTATATTATATTAATTAATTATTCATTTTTTGACGGATTTTAGTTTTATATGTATCTGTTATATTTTATTCAATAATATTTAAAAAATATGAATAATGATAACCATTTTGCAGATTAAATATAAATATATATATATGTCTGTAATTTGAAAATATAATAATGATGAGCATATAAAATAATAGTATAGCTTATTGTATAGGTTATATAGTATATATTATTTCACTTTTAATTTTAAATCATTTAATTATTTAATAATAATAAATAGTTTCATTTTATAATAGTTAACTTCTATAATCATTAATATACATACACAATGTATATATATAGGTAAATATAATTAAGCATAGATAACCTATATTAGGTTACCTATACTCATTTAATACTAAAATTATAATAGTAGTAAATAGTAGGTACTACCTATTTGTTTATAATTTCAATAATAATTATTTATTATATACAATTTCAAAAGAAAATCCTATAAATATACATTTTATAAATAAATATATTGATTTCTACGTAATAGTTTAATTTATATAAATTATAATCTATTCAATTACGTCTAAGTAATATATTTTGTCAAAACATCATAATAACTATAGTTATAACATATTTGATTAACATATATGATTAAATTATATATAATTTAAAATAAATGTATCTTAAAATAAATAAATATATATAAATATAAAAATAATATAGTGGTATTATTATAGATATTGGTAATATAATATTAATTAAATATAAATTGTAATTTAATTAAAGTGAGTACTTTTATTAATATTATTGATTACTATGTTATTAAATATATATATATATATATATATATATATATATATATATATTTATGTATACATTATAAATCCAATGTAATTTAACACTATATATAGTGTCTATTTCTATAGATATTGGTAATATAATATTAATTAAATATAAATTGTAATTTAATTAAAGTGAGTACTTTTATTAATATTATTGATTACTAGGTTATTAAATATATATAGATGTTATAGAGTGAGTCATGATAGGTTTAGATTGTATAAGAGCGCCTCGACTGCGAACGTATATTGTAGCTATCGCAATCGGTATTCCATAAATACACTGCCACTATCCGATGCACTGGAGTGGAACGCGTTCAGTAAATATTGATTCGCGTTTATGTTATTTATTTCATTCTGATTTTGGACACCAAACGTATAGTGTCAGTTATTTACTAACTAATATAGAATCGACGAACCCGCATACACGGTAAACTATTATTCTTATATTATTGTTATTATTATTATTATTATTACATACTATCCTATATAGGTTGATACTGAATAAAGTTGATTAAAATAGAAACACAGTTGTTCTTTCTTCTGTGGATAACAGTACTACGTCTATACGGCGACCGTACAACATTGGTGACAGCGGCTACTATTATCTCAACTGTAGACAACCGTGTATCGACGCCACGAATAACCCGGAAGGACAACTGGTACCCGGTAAAAGAAGACGCCACGAGAAACCCGGAAGGACAACTGATACCCGGTAAAGCAGACGCCACGAGAAACCCGGAAGTACCAATCGGTACCCGGTATCATACGTTAGTGTATTTATTGAGTGCGTGATTGTGGTAGCTAAGTGCAATATACGTGGACTGTTTCAGTGACCTATTTAACATTTTTTTTTTGCTTTTGTAACTAAAACTATCATGACCGAGGTGGATAAGGATACCAAACCTGTAGGGAGGCCACCTAAGAGGGATTCTAGTTATGTAAATTTGTCAAATTTTAGTGATGGCATAGATGTGAATGAGTGGATAAATATGGCGGATGAATGCGTAAGCTTATTAGGATATAAAGGGGAGGAGGCAGCTGGATTTATACTTTACCACATACGGGGGGGGCGCTAAGTTAGAATTGTCAATGCTAGGCGAGGCTCTATTAAGTAAGCAAGCGATATTTAAGGGTTTGAGGAATAGGTGTAAGCAGAAGAGGGCACGAGGGGAGAGGTTAAGAGTAATGGTAGAAAGGAGACAAGGGGAAGATGAGAGCATTACTTCTTTTGCGGATGATATTTTAAGATTGGGAGTAGAGTTAAAGGAGGATGTGGATGGTTGGGAATCGTTGATGGTAGACACATTCAAAAGTAATGTATGGGATAGGAGTCTAAGGAGGGAGTTACTAGTGACTGGGGAGCTTAATACATTCAGACAGGTACGGGAGAGGGCACGACTGTTCGAGTCACTTAGGGAGGAGGGAAGTGGTGGATATGAGACTCGGGCGGTAAAGGTAGATAGAGTAGATAGTACAGATAGAGATGAAATTAAAAGGCTGGGGAATCATGTTAGAGAACTAGAGTATAGGTTAAGGGAGAGTGGTGGTAGACAGGTAGAGAGACATGGGCAAGTAGGTAGACCGATGGTTAGATGTTATCGGTGTGGTGAGATAGGACATATTTCGAGATGGTGTAAAACGGCAACCCATTTAAATGGCAACCCATCTCAGTAGGTCAGGTTACGGGGATGGAGAATAGGTCGAATTCCTGGTTAATAGGCGGTTGTCCGCGAGCAGGGGTTAAGATTAGTGTTGGGACGAGAGTAAGGGTAGTACAGTTTTTAGTTGACACGGGAAGTCAGGTATCAATAATTCCATATAGAATAGTTAAGGAATTAGGGCTAGAGGTAATAGAATCCACACAGCGAAGGTTAAAGGCAGCTAATGGCATGGGAGTACATAATTATGGCAATGTCATGGTAGATATAGAGCTATGGGGAAAGGTATTAAAAGGAGTAGGATTGGTAGTTACGAAAACAGACGGTGTATGTATATTAGGGATGAATATTCTTGCAATGATCAAGTATAGTAACTGGGAATTAGGTAGTAATCAAGTAGTAGTTGAATGTGATAAGGGTATAGATATACATATTGGGTGCGATATAAGAAGTAGAAGGAAGGGGATCAAAGGCCTGATTGATCGCTATCGGGACTTATTTGTGAGGAAAGGTAGTCAGTTAGGGTGTGCTAATGTAGAGACCCATAAAATATGGACAGTTGACGAAGTTCCAGTAGCTCAACCATATAGAAGGGTAGTACCGACGGAGGTTGGACCGGTAAAAATGCAAATAGAGGAATGGTGTAGAGATGGAGTTATAGTTAAGTCAAAGAGCGCATATGCCAGTCCTTTAGTAGTCGTAAAAAAAAGTAATGGGGATCTGAGACTTTGCGTAGACTATCGTAAATTAAATGCTAAAACTGTCAGGGATGCATATCCCATCCCAAGGGTAGATGATTCATTGGAATCTTTAGAAGGTGCTAAAATATTTTCATGCTTTGACCTTAAATCAGCTTATACGCAAGTAAGATTATATGTGAAACACCAACATAAAACGGCATTTAGTTCGCCATGGGCCTATATGAATTCACTAGGATGCCATTCGGTTTGGTTAACGCACCGGCGACTTTCCAAAGAATCATGTCTAATTTATTTAGGGAGGAGATATTTAAGTTTATGGTGTGCTACCTAGATGATGTTGTGGTATATTCTAAAACATACGAAGAGCATGTAGAACATGTAGAGATAATATTGAAACGATTAGAAAAGGTGGGACTACGGCTTAATAGTAGTAAGTGTAAACTGTTTATGAAGGAGATTATATTCCTGGGTATGAATATTTCGGAAAATGGGATTAGGACTAATCAGGAGAAAACACGGGCTATTAGTGAGTGGCCTAGACCAAGGCATTTAAAAGAATTAAGATCTTTTCTAGGAGTAGGGTCTTATTATAGGAAATGTATTAAGGGATATTCAACATTAGTGTCACCATTAACGTTATTAACTAAGTCTGGAGAAGGGAAGGGTAGGATTTCAAAGAGGAGAAGTATGAGAATTAATTTAGAATGGAATGAGGAGTGTGAGGTGGCCATGAAATCTTTAAAATCAAAGATTATAGAGGCACCGGTACTAAGTTTACCTAAATATGGGTTTCCCTTTATTTTAGAGACCGATGCATCAGACGTTGGTCTGGGGGCCGTGTTAAGTCAGAGAATAGATGGTAAATTACGAACAATAGCATTCGCGAGTATAACTCTTAGTACAGGGGAGAAAAATAAAGCTAATTACTCTTCAAAAAAACTAGAGTTTATAGCGATAGTTTGGGCAGTATCTGATAAATTCAGACATTATTTAATGGGATCCAAGTGCACTGTATATACGGATAATAGTGCTGTGGCGTATATATCAAGGAAAGGGGAGTTGACAGCATTAGAGCAAAGATGGGTAGCTCGATTGGCACCGTTTGACTTAGATATAAAGTATAGAGCAGGAAGCTTAAATCAGGTGGCCGACGCATTGTCTAGGAAACGAAGTAGTGAAGTAGAAGGGGAGGATATTATGATATTATATGAAGATGACCTAGAGGTTACTGAGGTTAAGGTAGTACAGGATATTAGTAAAGAAGAGTTAAGGAAATATCAGTTAGAAGAGAGAGACTTAAGTAAGATTATAGGGGAATTAGAGTCGGGACATCCGAAAGGACACTATAGAATAATAGATGGTATATTATACATGGGTAGAGAGAATGGTAATGATGTTCTAGTAGTGCCAAGGGTAATGATTAAAGAAATATTAGTAGGATTACATGATAAGAATGGGCATCAGGGGATAGACCGTACTGTATCTCTGATAAATAGTAGATATACATGGAAAGGTAGATATAAAGATGTAAAGGAATATATACTAAAGTGTGAAGTATGCCAGATATCGAAGCAAGGTAGAATACCTAGAGTAGAGATGGGATCACTAGTGGCATCTAGACCTCTAGAATTAGTATTTCTAGATTTTGTGGGATTAGATAAGGCTTCAGATGGAAGAGATAGCGTCTTGGTTATTACCGACGCATATACAAAATTAGCAAAGGCAGTACCCACTAGGAACCAATTGGCCGTAACAGTAGCAAAGATATTGATGAATGATTGGATTTTCGGCTATGGGATCCCATTAAGGATACATACGGACCAGGGGAGGAATTTCCAATCAGAAGTAGTTCGAGAGATTTGCAAATTATTTGGTATAAGACAGAGTAGGACAAGTCCCTATCATCCGGAGGGTAATGGTCAATGCGAGCGAATGAATAGGTCAATAATTACTATGTTAAGGACTCTTTGTAGCGAGGACAAAAGTCAATGGCCAATACATCTACCGAAATTAATTCATGCTTATAACTGCACTCCGCATAAAACCACAGGGTTTTCACCATTCTTTCTGATGTTTGGTCGGGAGGAAAATCTACCTGTAGACACACAGATGGGTTTAAGTAGGAGAAATGTAGAAAGTGATTGGGTTTGGGAGACGAGTAAAAGGATGGGTGAAATTAACCGGCGGGTTCTCAAATTACTAGGGGAAACTAATAGAGGTAAGAAGGAATCGAGTGATGATCTCGAAGTTGGGTGTGAGGTATTAGTAAAAAATAGAGTATTAGGCAGGCGGAAATTAGCGAATATTTGGGGCGATGTAAGTTGGACGGTAGAAGGTAAAGTAAGAGAGACGTCTGCATATATGATAATGAGAGGGGGGTTAAAAAGGGTTGAGAATAGAAGGAATTTGAGAAAGGTGACATTTAAGTAGTGTAGTATGAAAATGTTGGGGCAACATTTTTTTTGTAGTAGGGGTGGATGTTATAGAGTGAGTCATGATAGGTTTAGATTGTATAAGAGCGCCTCGACTGCGAACGTATATTGTAGCTATCGCAATCGGTATTCCATAAATACACTGCCACTATCCGATGCACTGGAGTGGAACGCGTTCAGTAAATATTGATTCGCGTTTATGTTATTTATTTCATTCTGATTTTGGACACCAAACGTATAGTGTCAGTTATTTACTAACTAATATAGAATCGACGAACCCGCATACACGGTAAACTATTATTATTATATTATTGTTATTATTATTATTATTATTACATACTATCCTATATAGGTTGATACTGAATAAAGTTGATTAAAATAGAAACACAGTTGTTCTTTCTTCTGTGGATAACAGTACTACGTCTATACGGCGACCGTACAACATATATATATATATATATATTTATGTATACATTATAAATCCAATGTAATTTAACACTATATATAGTGTCTATTTCTATAGATATTGGTAATATAATATTAATTAAATATAAATTGTAATTTAATTAAAGTGAGTACTTTTATTAATATTATTGATTACTAGGTTATTAAATATATATATATATATATATATATATATATATATATATATTTATGTATACATTATAAATCCAATGTAATTTAACACTATATATAGTGTCACGTAAACGTAAACGTATATAAACGTATACGTTAGTGTAACTCCGGTATTTACAATATATATATATATAGATAATATAAAATCATTTATTATATTTTTAAACATAATTTACATAGTAAAATACATAGTAATTTAAATAAAAAAATATTGTAATTATTGAAAATGTATTGTTTTATAAATTTTAAAATTTTTACAATATTTTAATATTTTGTTACATTAATTATATTTTATATATTATTTTATCAATGAATTTCTTTATAAATATATGTTTTAATTATATATAAATATATAACATTTTTTTATTAATCTAAAATAAAATATTTCATATAAATCTTGTACACAGTGTGTATTAATAGCCTCATTTAGCTTCTGAAGCTAAAGGAGGCCATAGTGTACTACACACGGCTAAATGATTTAAGTAAAATCCGGATACGATTATATAATATTCATTTATATATATTATATTGTTCAAATCTCAGAATTACTTTATATACATATTCATATATGCATAACACACGTACACACATTCACACATATACACACACGCACGTACACACCCATATATAAATATATATATATATATATATATATATATATATATATATATATTTAATATATAAAGTAGTATAATAAATTATTAATTTTTTGACGGAATTTAAATTATGTTGTGTGATACCAGAGTTATACCAGCAGATATTTAAAAATAGAAGGCGCTCTAAATAATGAAATAGTGGATACAATCAGATAGTGAAATTGCATATTACAATATTATATATCAATAATTAGTATTCATTACATATTATATAATATATTATAAATGTAATATTTATTATATGTTATAGTAATTTTAGTTTTATATTTATCTGTTATATTTTATAGTTATATATATATAAAATCTTATTATTATTATAGAAAATAAAAATTAAAGAAAGTATATGCAGTACGATTTTAGAATCGCTTTCATTTATAGACTCTATAGTATAGAGTATGAATGCTGCTCTTTTAATATATTATATCTAATTCTCGATTAAAATAAGAACATATTTAATTACATTTCATATGTAATGAAAAAGAATATTTTAACTAATACTTTAATTAACTGTGATCAAAAATTATATATTTTAAATTATATTTATATATTATATATATATATATGAATATATATATTTTTTATTATGATAATATATAATTATTATATTATTACTATATATTATTAAATAAAATTTAAGATCCAGGTGAATGGAATATTGAGGAGACTTCTTCCTGGGTCGAGAGTTTGGGATTGCCCACAGTAAATTTTATCGGTTCATCAAATAGATATCATTGTCAATTTTGTTTAAAAATCAAAACTACTTTTACAAAATTCATTAATCATATTTCACTATATCACCAACATATTCCTAAATTTATAATAAAATGCCCAGTACAAAATTGTAATATATATATATATATATATATATATATATTATTACAAATATGTTCTTTATTATTACAATAATTTTATAATAAAGTAACATTACATTATTATTAATAATGTATTACACTATTAAATACTTATATATTTATTATGTTCCAAATAATAGTAATATTCCTCCCAATAATTATTCATTCCCACATTCTTAGTAGTAGTAATAATAATATATGAATGAATTGACATCATATTTAGATAATATTGTTATTGGTATATCAGTAGTAGTTTATGATCAGTCATGCATTTATCTATGGCTATACTCTGTGGCTATATGGCTGGTACTGTTGAAGATATTCTACTGTAACTATAATATATTATTTGTTTAGTTTAATATGGAGGTTAGTTGACTTACATATATGTTTTTATAATACTATATCCATATATTATATGATTACTGATTATTTAGAAACTTCCTTTCTTAAAATATATTTTAAATTTAAATATAAATTAATATAAAGTTAATTATTTTTATTAATTCATTTTAATATTTTAAGAAATATATGGAAATATGTGTATAGTACCAATATAATATATATATATATATATTTATTATTGATTATTTAATTATAATATATTTAATTTTTAATATGCTTATAAGCATATATGCATGATATATCATTATACAGCAGTGGTGTATGATCATGGAGTTCGCTATTGCTATACCATAACTAGGGATGGAATTGCTGAAGAGATGCTACTGTAACTACAATTTATTATTTGTGTATTGTAATGTGATGGTTAGTTAATTGAAATACATGTTGACAACTCTATATAATATATGATAGTTATGTATTAATTCATTTTAATAATCTAAGGAATTTAAAAAATAATTATTTGTAATACAATTTATTTTATAATTTTTTTTAAATTAAAAATATTAAAAATATGTTATATATTAAACAATATAAATAAATAACGTGATAAATTATATGTAAATTAAGTATAGGAAAATGTTTATATACCAATACAATATAAACATATGTATTGATTAATATTATATAATTATGATATATTTATTTAATTATAATATATTTATTTAATTTTTAATATGTTAAACATTTTACAGCAGTGGTGTATGATCAGGGAGTTCGCTATTGCTATACCATATCTAGGGATGGAATTTCTGAAGAGATGCTAATGTAACTACAATATATTATTTGTGTATTGTAATGTGATGGTTAGTTAATTGAAATACATGTTGAAAACTCTATATAATATATGATAGTTATGTATTAATTCATTTTAATAATCTAATAGGGTGTTCACACGATGCGTGTTTTACTTGTCGTACGAACAAATGCTGGACCGACATTTTTTGGTCCAGCATTTAAAAAACACGAGCGTTCACACGACGCGGGTTTAAATTGTCGTAGTTACTAATAACTGACAGCGGAAATAAAAAATAACGTAAATAAACAAAAATTTCAAATTCAAATACTATTTTAATTTATCTATTATAATTACATTTATTATAATTATGGATACTTATTTAAATAATTTATTATGTTTAATAACTGATGAAATTGCACTGTATATTTCGTATGAAAATAGCAAAATGAGAACTATATGGGCGAATAATTATTTAAAACGATTCTCGATCTTTAAATCATAATATGCATAACAAGAAAATAGATTATCCATATTAATATAATATGGTATAAATAAATATGAACTCTATTCATAAAATTTTGAAATAATACTTATTTATACCAAAATAATGTGTTTTAATCAAAAAACGAAATATAAAACTGTGACGTCATAGTAGGATCCCAAATATAAATTCTAGGATATTTGAATTTTAAATTTTAAAAATATTTTATTAAATTTTTATTTTATATTATATATAGTTAAATAATTGATAATTATTTCGTAACTTTTGGATTCTATTTAAGTTATAAACAAACATTGAGAATTACAAAGGACAATAAAAATCGTAATATGTGGATAGGTTTAGTAATTTGAAATATAAATGACGTATAATAATCAAAATAAATGAGGCTGTGAATTGTTCATTTTAAAATAGTAAATTTAATGTGAATCCAAGTATATAAATGTTATTTATATATTATATAATGTACATATATATTAACTTAACATAATATTAATAAGAATAACATAATATATGTACATAATGTTATTAATTAATCAAATTACTAAGTATGATCAAACTTGAAAATATCGTAATTTGTATGACCTAAATATATAGGTTTATATTTTAACTGCACGATATTGCTTGCGATATATATTTCAATTAAAATTAGTAACTATGATCTATATTTAGATGGGAGTGACATATCATATATAATATTGTAAATTACTAGAGATAAGATATATATCGATCATATTTACTGCTGGCAATATAGTTTGATAAAATTATATAGAATGATCAATTATATTTTAAGATAGTAATATACATGATTAAATATAATATATAATCACTGAATAATGATATGGAATTATAATAATGAAATATTATTTAAAAATTAATTAGTGTGTTAAAAATATTAAAATCCTTTGATGTGTTTATAAATTAATTATAATTCTATTTACATAATTATAATTTTTTTTATATATTTATATATTTCATATATATATATTATATGTGTATATTAAGATATTTATATATATATATATATAGTGTATATTATAAACTCATGTGTATTATAAATTTTATATAATTAAACATTTTATATAAATATTATAATATAACTTTATATCATAATCATTTATTATTTAATATAAGAATTTTTACTATGGTATTGTATATATGCAAACATTACTTATATAACAGAGTTGTACAGTTTTGTACAAAGTATTCTTCTCAAAGTAATTATCCATATGACATTATTTAAAGTAGATTAAATCTTTAGTTATATGTGAACTGTACAATAAATTAGTGCATAAGCAATGCCATAAGACATGGTTAAATAGTTTTTTAATCACAATTTATGGTAAGTAAGCTATATAATTTAAAGTAAACTTTGATATTTTAATGAAGGCGAACTTGATGAAATAGTATATGAATATATAGAGGATAGTGATAATGATACAGGATTAACTGGATACAAGTTTCAAACATGACAAAGCGTAATAGCGTATAACCAAGAATATATAATATAAGAATTATAAAATTCAATTTAATCGTAGAAAATTTTCCAAGAACACAACAATTTTGCGAAGCATTTCATGAAGCAATATTTTGTGATTTATCCTTCAGAAAACCTCTGATATGAAGTTAAAGTAGTCATATTTAATTAGAGTAAATACAAAACCCATGGACAACTATAAAATACTGAATATTAAAGTGCAGTTATTATTTAAAATATGTATATAATATTGCCATGAATGCAATACCACTTATTATATGGATGATAGTGATGTGGAGAATATATATATATATATAACATTTCATATGTAAATAGAAACACTATTATTATAATATTTAATAATATCTATTATTATGTACATTTAAAAAAAACCTATGTAAGAAATATTCCTGATATGGTATTGGAAGTGTTGAAAATGGGTATAAAGTATCTCACAGTCAATGAGATGATTGTGGTAAAATCATAGAAATTAGAGGTATAATTACCCCATACCCCACGCTATAGCTATGGGTAAATTACTACTTACAATATCACACTTATGTGTGTTTAAACAATCAATTATTTGTATAAATAAATATTTTTTTATAAACTATATTTTATATTTAGGTGATATGTATCATTACAATACATCATAGATAAACCAGGCTCTTAATTAATATATTATATAATACTTATTACACTAAATATACATTAGGAGAAGGGTTAGTCAGATAAATTGAAGAACCTGTTATTTATGGTATTTTTTTACTAATTTATATTTATTATATTATGCCGATATGAAATATGAAAACATTTCTAAATCTATAAAACTGCTATTAGTTGATTAATATGAATAATTAATTAACAATCTCAATTTTATAGATATATTATAAGATTTGATTGAACTATAATTTAATTGAATTTATTATTAAAACATATAATATTAATATTTTATACCAAATTACAATTTTAAAGCATCCAGTATATTAATTATTATCAGAACGACATTTTTTTTATATATATATATATAGTTTTAACATTAATATATATTATCTATAGGTTAATATTTAGTTTGAATCCAGAATTATCTATAATATACATTATTCTTCAAAGTTTAGCATCAAGTTTTCTTAAAGCGCTTACATCAGATTCTTTCTCCAAGAGTTTCTTTGTTATCGCTTGAATTTCAAGTACACCTACCATATAAATATATAATATCATATATTTAAAGTAGATTTAATAATAGATATATTAATCATATTATTATTATTATTATTATATTATATAATATATGTTTATGTATATATATATCATATTTATATGACATTTTTAAGTGTATGAAAAAATGTTATATTGAAATTAGTTTAACCGAATAACTTATTGTACCTATATTTGTATTACTAGAATAGAATTTATTGAATTACTATATATATATATATATCATATAATGTACATGTATATTGTATATGATCATTTAGATATAATAATCAAGTTTATATAGACACAATATTAAGTATGCATTGAATACTATTCAATGTGTTATTAAACACTCATATATATTAAACTTATAAGTCCTATACTATAATTTATAATTAAAATATAAAATTATAATAATAAGTTATATTAATATTATACTAGATGATAGATTATAAAGTAGATCGATGCTTAGTATAATAATAATAATAAAATTATTAATAAAAATATTTTGAATATAATTTTATTAATATTATTAAAATCATTATACTAAGCATCGATCTAATTTATTATAAGTATAATGTTATGTAATTAATAAATATAATAAATATAAACATTATATGATGCTGATAAGTCTTTAACTAAAGCTTTACTGGTGTGGAGATATTAACTCCCATCCAGCGGGTCCCCAGGTGGTGGATAGGGGAAGTAGACCTCCAGATATGGAGTGTTAGCTGCGAATACATGAATAATCTATTCAATAAGCAGTCCTGAACCAAAAATCAGAGTCGTCCTTTGGCAAGACCTATTACTCTGTTGCCACCCGCACCAGGGTTACGGTGCAAACCCCACTTGTGTATGGAGTGGCGACCGCACATTTTACCCAGCTACCGAAAGCAAATTAAATGACACAATCACATATCCCATCCCGCATCGCTCGTCGCGCGGAACAAGGAGCGCGTCCTGCAATTCCATCTCAGGTTGCAGTCGAAAAAATAGCTACTGAGAAACAAAATACACCAAATCTTTTAGTGTCGAAGAAAAGTATGATCTTCGGATCATTAAACACACAGACTTTACAAAGAAAATGGAAGGTACCAGAACTAGTATCTTCAGCTGAAAAAACCAGACATGATGTTTTATGCATACAAGAACACAGATTCGTACACCCTAACATTGATATCAAAGAACACAACTTCGGAAAATGGATACTAATAACTTGCTCTGCATGGAAAAACAGTATGAATGCTGCTACCGGTGGAATTGGTATACTATTGAACTCGAGAGCATATGATAAAATAACAAGCGTTGAAAAAATAAACCCCAGAATAATGGCAATACATTTCGAAGGAAACCCGATGACAACAGTTATATCATGCTACAGCCCGACAAACGTTACCGATGAACAGGAGGTTGAATTATTCTATACTGATCTAAACGCATTTACAAGAAACATCCCAAAGCATAATGTACTAATTATAGGAGGAGACTTCAACGCACACCTTGGATACGATGATGGACATAAATATTCCCTACACAGGGAAACAAACCGAAACGGTAATATGTTACAAAGTTATCTTCAAGAAAATAATCTATTATGCCTAAATACTCATTTCCAGAAAAGATTAGGACAGAAATGGACACATACCTCACCAAATGGTTTTAAATCTCAGATTGATTTTTTAATCATCAACAAGAAGTGGAAAAATAGCGCCAAAAACTGTAGAGCATTCAATTCGTTTATTAGTGTAGCATCTGACCATCGTATAATTTCAGCTAAAATATGTCTTTGTCTGAGAGCCAATAAAAAGAAATTATGTCAAAATAAGCCCTTTAATTGGTCCACACTGAAAGACGATAGCGATGTCCGAAAAAGTTTCATTACTGAAGTGAAAAACGGATATACAGTCCTCCAAGAAAGTGAACAAAACGAATCAACTGCAAACTCTAGATATAACAATTTTGAAAAAGCCTGCAAGGAAGCAGCTACAAAAGAAATCCCGTTGAAACCGAAAATGATAAAGAGATTACCATGGGAAACACCGTATATATGTCAAAAGCGTGAAATACTCCATCAAGCGGCAGAGATCAAAAACAGCGATCCAACTTCAGAAAATATCAAAAATTTTACAGATGCTCAAAATGTGCTCACCAAAATGTATGAAAATGAACAAACCGAATATGTTACTCGCAAGATTGATGTAATAAAAAACGCAATCAGTTTTAAAAAATCAGCACTTGCATGGAAAACAGTCAACGAAGTCAGCGGACGAAAGAATACAGAAAAAGCCAAGATTAAAGCAAATAGCGAAAAAGAACGCATACAACTATGGCACCAACACTTCAAAGAACTACTCGGCAAACCGATACAAACTACAACAAACAGCGGAAATGAATGCATCGTAAATACCAATAAGCATCTAAATATAGAAACTGGACCTTTTACTGCACCTGAATTATCAAAAGCCACCAAAAGTATCCAGAATGGAAAAGCGGTTGGCCTCGATGAAATTCCTGCTGAAGTATGGAAAATAGACGATTTTCAAGAATTTCTTCTAGAATCCTGTAATTGTGTATACAACCAAGAAAGTATTAGAAGATGGAGAGAAGGGTGCATTCTCCCTTTCCCCAAAAAAGGTAATCTATCAATAACGAAAAACTATAGAGGAATCACACTCACACCAATTGCTGCCAAGATATACAACCTGATGTTACTAAACAGGATAAGACCTGTGATCGACCCTATCCTAAGGAAAAATCAAAATGGATTCAGGACAAACCGATCCACATCTGGACAAATATTAACAATTCGGCGCATATTAGAAGGCGTGAAAGCCAAACAGCTACCTATAACGCTGCTTTTTATTGACTTTGCAAAGGCTTTCGATTCTATAGACAGACTTAAAATGGAAAATATATTAATAATATATGGAATACCAAAGGACATAGTCAATGCAATAATGATGCTATATAGGAATACAAGCGCTATGGTCAGATCACCTGACGGAGATACTCCTTATTTTGAAATTACGACCGGTGTCCTACAAGGAGATACATTGGCTCCGTATTTATTCATAATCTGCCTTGACTATATACTAAAACACTCCATAGATGATAATATTAATCTAGGCTTTACACTTTCACAAAGAAGAAGCAGTCGACATCCAGCTATACATATTACCGACATTGACTACGCAGATGATATTGCAGTTACTGCAGATACAATAAAAGATGCTGAGAAAATGCTACATCAAATCGAAGAAGCTGCAGAAGACATTGGACTGAAAATAAACTCAGATAAAACTGAGTATATGAGCCTAAATTCAAAGAGTGACAACATGATAAGCAGAAATGGAAATTCTATCAAAAACGTAGACAATTTCAAATATCTCGGCAGCTACATTGCAAATACTGAAAATGATATCAATAATAGAATAGCAAAAGCCTGGGCAGCACTGAATAGTATGATTATACTGTGGAAATCAAATCTATCAGAAAATCTCAAAAGAAGCTTTTTCCGAGCTGCGGTGGAATCAGTACTAGTGTATGGTGCGACGACTTGGACTCTAACAGCAACGTTGGAAAAAAGACTGGATGGAGCATATACTCGCATGCTCCGTGCTGCACTCAATAAATCCTGGAAAGATCACATCTCTAACAAAGACCTCTATCTTGAAATCCCAAGAATATCAGACTCTATTCGGAAACAACGCCTACGATTTGCAGGCCATTGTTGGCGAAGCAAAGATGAGCTAGCAAGTGATGTACTTCTCTGGCAACCAACTCACAGCAAACGGCCACGAGGACGACCTGCCAAGACGTACATCGATCAACTACTGGAGGATACCGGATGCAATATAGATGAGATTCCAACCGCGATGAACGATAGAAAAGGATGGATGGAACGTGTCAAGAAATGCCGAGCAAGCTCGACCTGGTAAGGTAAGGTAAGTCTTTAACTAACCAGTTATGTTCTATAACGGACGATTCATTTTCAATACCGCTGGTATATTTAAATTTCCACCAGTGTTGTATTATCGGTAAATAACTGATCGTTTATTATTTTAATAATAGATTTGAATTGTTAACTTATAATACTAATGTTTAGTAATATATCTACATAATAATCTATTTCACAAGTTAATACTATATCCATAAATGATATATTATAAGTATTTTAAATTTAATTATTATTCAAATTAATATTAAATATATTATGATAAATCTATTTTCATGCATATTATGCTTTAATTAAACTACTTTTTGTTATATCTTTACTTGAATAATTTATTTTGTATATTCTATATAATTAATGTTTATATTGTATTTTATATTGTAGTAATACGATTAATTATATAAAAATTATTCAGTATTATACTGAGTATAATATTTTTATAAAATATTGTAAACATTACCAAAGATAGTAAGATATTTCGGTCCAGCATTTATTTCGGTCCAGCAAAAAATAGGATATTTTCTATTTTTGCTGTACGACGAGAAAAATAGGAATCCGAGTAAATGCTGGACCGAATCTATGATTTTGAAGAATTCGGTCCAGCATTTGTTCGTACGACAAGCAAAACACGCATCGTGTGAACACCCTATAAGGAATTTAAAAAATAATTATTTGTAATACAATTTTTTTTATAATTTTTTTTTAATTAAAAATATTCATTAAACAATAGAAATAAATAACGTGACAAATAATATGTAATTTAAGTATAGAAAAATGTTTATATACCCATACAATATAAACATATGTATTATTGATTAAAATTATATAATTATGATATATTTATTTAATTATAATATATTTATTTAATTTGTAATATGTTAAACATTTATAGCAGTGGTGTGTGATCAGGGAGGTCGCTATTGCTATACCATATCTAGGGATGGAATTGCTGAAGAGATGCTAATGTAACTACAATATATTATTTGTGTATTGTAATGTGATGGTTAGTTAATTGAAATACATGTTGACAACTCTATATAATATATGATAGTTATGTATTAATTCATTTTAATAATCTAAGGAATTTAAAAAATAATTATTTGTAATACAATTTTTTTTATAATTTTTTTTTAATTAAAAATATTCATTAAACAATAGAAATAAATAACGTGATAAATAATATGTAAATTAAGTATAGGAAAATGTTTATATACAAATACAATATAAAAATGTATTATTGATTAAAATTATATAATTGTAATATATTATTTAAAGGGATGTCACAGTGCACTGAATACCATTTCACAGTTTAACATTAAAATATATGGGAAGCATATGGTCTATTCTAATAATATTTATGAACAATATTTCTATTGTATATATAAACAAATGTTCTCTCCTTTAATGCAAAAAAAAAAAATAATATAGCTATAATAGTTGTTATATGCATAGCCTTTATACATGCTCTGCTTTGATGAATTCATTATTTAAAGAAAACAGAATTTGTAGTTTGGCAACAATAATACAATATTTTCATTTATATTAGATATATATTCAGAGACATTATATATATATATATACACTTTTGTATATAATAATTTATAAGACATATTTATAATATATATATATATAGTCGTAATATAACCAGTTGGTGGACAATGCAAAATATAATCATTTGGTAACCATTTTTTATAAGATAGCCATGAAGGTGAAAATTTACATACTAATTAATTATGATATACTCTTTGAATATATCTAATTATTTTTTCAAAATAATGAATAATAAAATATATATAAAAATATTGTCTACCAAATAAAAATTATGTATAAGCTAACTCTTTTGTTGACAATATTAAGGTATGCATAAAATAATTATTTTGTGGACAATCTGAATTTTAAAGGTTTCGCTCCAACTTTATTATTTTCTGATATATATGTTCTATAATTAATGACAAATGTCATGACCTTTTTATATTTATACATATTAAATTAAATTCGTATATTCAATATAATATTGGATAATTTAAACTATTTTACCTTTTCTATCAATCACGAACATATTATATATGGTTAGTTATATTTAAAAATAACTATATATTATTTATATCATATAATATCTTCATTATATAAAATAAATATGTCTTTTATTTTTATATTATGTTTATATAAGAATTTTTCGGATAATTTAAAAAGCACATGTCACATTTTAATAATTATATTATAATTATTATTATTAAATAATATGTAAGCATAATTATAATATATATTAGATAAATTACTTAGATATAAAAACGGGCTCTATTATAGAATCTATACGAACTAATGTAAATTTTATTTCAAAATAAAAATATGAAATTTTAATTATGAAAATGTATCATATAGTTGGTATTATGATAGCATAAGTTAACTTTAATTATCAAGTATCAATAGATTATTATATTCTTGTGTTTATTTATTAAAATATACATTTTAACATGCATTTTATATTAAAATGAAACTATTGAAATAAGTATAATTATTGATCAATATTATTAATTGAATATATGGATTATGGTCAAAAGCTTCGCGTATTAAATTAGTGGTTCTACAATAGCTTATGATTGGTCATTATAATTAGCGTATGTTTATTTATAGACTATCATACATGCAACGGCTTATAATTACCATATATTTATATATGTGTGTTTTATAAGCTCACTCGGGATGTAATCATTTACAGTAATGCAGCTAAAAAAACCTAAACAATATTAAAATTAACCCAACCAAATCAAACCAAACAAGTGAAAATAACTAAAACTATAAATATTAATGTTTCAACAAACAATCATACGCTATTGTAAATTCAGTAATTCGAATAAACAATTTTGCGGGCGTTCAAATCGCGCATCAATCGCGAAGCTTTTGACCAGGTACCGAATATATATATATATATATATATTCAGGCCGCCGATATAATTAAGAGTTCAATTTGGGCGGTCTTACTAATATATAAGAGCCGCCCAATTAATAAATATATGTCACTAAAGTAAATATGTTACGCTTGATTTCACACGCTAAAATATTCCATACGAGTAACATACATAAACTGCTTTTGTGTATTATATCATATTAAACAAATCCACAAATATATCTTATAATTATATGTATAATAATATAATCCATATATATATATATATCTATAGTTATCCGTTATAGTAATTGTACAATTAAATATTTGTTAATAAATTTGATTTTTTATTATATTTTAATTTATTTAACTATTAGAAATCATTCGATTATTATTCGAATATGTTACGTACACATGAGATCGATATAGTTTTAGAATGTCTGTTTAATTTCAAGTAGAACCAATATATTATATATGTATAATATAATCCATCAATATGTTATCCATTATAGTACCTTATAATTTCTAATAGTACAAATTGAAATTTAATAAAAAATAAAATATTTAATTGTACAGTTGGTACCTGGTCAAAAGCTTCGCGATTGATGCGCAATTTGAATGCCCGCAAAATTGTTTATTCGAATTAGTGAATTTACAATAGCGTATGAATCATACGCCGTATGATTGTTTGTACAAACATTAATATTTTTAGTTTTAGTTATTTTCACTTGTTTGGTTTGGTTTTGTTGGGTTTATTTTTAATATTGCTAGGTTTTTTTAGCTGCATTACATCCCGAGTGAGCCTATAAAACACACACACATGTTAATGATAAGCCGTTGCATGTATGATAGTCTATAAATAGACATACGCTAATTATAATGGCCAATCATAAGCTATTGTAAATTCACTAATTCACATAAACAATTTTGCGGGCATTCAAATTGCTCATCAATCGCGAAGCTTTTGACCATAATCCGTACAGTTACTATTAATATTATTATACATGTATAATATATATGTATATAATTATAATATATATTTGTGTTAATATGATAATACACATAAACAACGTATGTATGTTACTCATATGGAATATTTTAGCGTGTGAAAGCGTAACATATATTTACATCGATGGGCGGCTCTTAAATATATCGGTGGTCTGCTTCTCCTGTATCCATATATATTATATGATTATTATAATACAATATCATATTAAATATTGTTAACAATATAATAGTTATACATTATGAAAAATATACAATCAGCATTAGTTAATATAGAAATAAAAGTAATTTAATAAATATAGTTTTAAATAAAATTGCCGTTTGTCCGTTCTAACCAAACAGGGTAGTTTATTTGTAATCTTCGGCGAAAACCATTTTAACATACTTATGTATATTTATAATATGATATTATAATTCATATATTTATTAATATTATAGTAATAAATTATTAATATTTTAAAGTATTAAATAATACTATAATTACTTAATATACTATATTTATTGCTTATAGAAAACTGAAAATTCCAATTATGAAATAACTGCTATACTAATACCGTACACAAAAATATTAATACTACTACTTTAATCCCATGAATACTTTTTTAATATTCTAATCTAAATATTCAAATTGTTTACATCACTACATAATATATATGATGTTAAACACTATTATATAATACATATATATGTAATATTTAAATAATAATTCACTGATAATGCATATTGTATAATTATTTTACATTTGTACGGTATTATCAAAGATTTTCCGAAGGAAAGATATAACACTTACGCGAAATCCTGTAATTCGAATTTGTATACAAAATACCCCAGTGCCACCTAGGAACTATGTGTTGTTTATAATGTAAATTAGTATTTAACTATACACTTTTAAAATGTTAAATAATATGCTTTAAATTAATATTTATATGATGAAAACTAAGTGTTCATTACTAATATATAACAAACAAATATGATATGTATGTTTTAAATACTATAATTATATATTTAGTGAGTAAAAGCTAATTTATATTGCATGTAATTTAATAGAGCAATGAAAACATTGTTGTATACAAACAGAGCCGAACCTAAATCTATTTCAGTGATTTCGATACTACTGCTAGCAGCGGTTGGGGATATTACTAAATTACGTTGCATGCATAGGGAGTATTATATCTTTGCTTCGCAAAATCTTTGGTATTATTATCTCGCAGTTTATATTAATACTGTATTGGTATTTAGTAGTTTATAATTCCACATTTACAATTACATATGTTTCTTTATCATTTGTAAATTTCTTCTTAATTATATCTGTTAATTTCACTGTTTAGAGTAGTATAACGCTAAAATTAAAACTTATAAATATCGTAATATATATATTTAATCTATAATATAATATATAATTAACTTTATGATAATAATCTTTTAGAATCAAGTGCAAAACAGAACAGGAGTTATCGAATGGTTTTTATTTAATTATATAATCAATGATATGTGTACTATAATAAAAAATAATTAGTTAAATAATAGAATACCAATAATATCGTGTTAAGTAATTTTGTGGCGAATGATCTCGTGTGAAATGATAATATATATAAATAATTATTTATAAATAGTAGAATTTAAACTACACACGAAATCACCAATCCGTATAATATCATTCCCCATGAAATCACTTCGCACGAGAACACTGGTTACCAAATAATAATATATAATTAATAAACTAATTGTATATAATTATTTAACATCCAATATTCAAATTTTAGATAATAAAATTTGTCATATTAATATCAAAGATTTTTCTAATGAAAGATAGAACACTCAATCGTGTAATTAAATTTTGTATACAAAAACCAACATCACCACATATATAGGTCATTTTTTGGAACTATGTGTTGTTTATAATATAAATTTGTATCAAACTATGCACTTTTAAAATGAAAAATAATATGCTTTTAATTATTATTTTATTAAGTGTTTATTGCTAATATATAGAACTAGGATATGTTGGTTTTAAATCCTATAAATATCTATGTGGCAAGTAAAAGCTAATTTATATTGCAAGTCATTTAATAAGAGTAATGAAAACATTGTAGTATGCAAATTGCGGCAAATCTAAATCGATTTCGATACTGCTGCTAGAAGCGGGATGTATGAATACTAATCATGTTGCGTAGGTAGCGAGTGTTATATCTTTGATTCGCCAAATCTTTGTTAATATCTTTTAAATTATATTATATTTTAGACATGTCAATAATATTTATTTATTAACATTTTGTAATTGAAAATAATAATATTTTAATTAATAATTATTTACATGGTATTTATTTTATTGGTATTGGTGTATTTTTGTATTATTATAAATTTATTAATTTATTTTCAATAATTTAATATTACTTTATTTATTTTGTAATCAGTAGTATCCAATACATATTTTTATGTACAAACATGTACATACAAATATTAAATATGTTTAATAATATGGAATATAATATATAAGATAAAAATATATAATTAATTGCAGGTGATGAATAATTACATTTAAGAAAAGTCTTTTTGGAGTCAAAACAAAAGTGATGTTGGAATATAATACAAATTTGATTGCTGCCGGTATTCAAGGCATACTAATTGAACATGTAGGATAGCAAACTTATGCAATGGTTTGTATTTTAAATTATATAAATTACCTATTTAATCAATTAAATTAATACAGAATGTTGTAAATTTATTTTAAGAATTTTTATAATCAAATTAAATAGAAATTACTCTAAAGCTATGCCAGTTAAATCACTAAAGATCATGAAGATCCAGAATTCAATAATATTATAACTAAAATCCATGATGGTCAAGACATTATTAAAAAAGATCCTTTATTTAAACATGTTAGTAATTCATTATTAGTATTTATATAAAATAAAAGTTTATTTATATATTTGTTTTAAATATATGTATATTCATTATTTGTTATTAAAATATCATATTCAATTATATATCTAATCAAATGTATTATTCTATTTATTATTCTGTATTATTTCTTTATTAATTTTATTTAATATATATTCATTATTTTTTATTATAATAATATATAATCTTTATAGAATTGATTTAGGAAATTTATTATTAAAGCTTGATTTATCAAATAATATATTTTGATATATAAAAGTAATGATCAGGATTCTATTCTAGAAATCGACTATATGATAAAGTTTGTAACATTTATATATTATCGATTTCAAAATATCAAATTAATGATTAATATTTATAAAATTTTGCTTTGATTAAAAATTGTTCAATTTATTTAATATCTATTAAAAAATTCAAATTTATATACATATGATATTCAAATCGCCATATGACATATTCCATGTAACCTGTAACATTTAATTGTTGATATCCTATCTCATTTCTACACCAACTATTACATACCTCACTTAATCTCCGTTCACAATCTATAAGCCTCCATTCCAGTAATTGCATGTATTTGTATTTGATTTTCGTATTTGATAAAAACTATATATATGAATTTAATTTATATTTTATGTATAAGTGTTATAAATTATAACTTATTATATCCCAAGCAACCAGTATATTGTTTACAGTTTTTTATCATATCGATTTTCTTTAGATATCAAATAAATTTTAATTAATAGATTTCAATTAATTATTATGCAATCTGGTATAGAGATAGGGATTATTATTTTATGATTTAATATTTAATGTGTTAATATTTGTATTTATATTTGATTCTTTAAGAAAAATGTGTATAATATATTAATTTAATTAACTCACTCTTCGGCTTTCCCAATCCACTCCTCGCTATCTATATTATACTTCTTCAATTTTATCCATGATAAATCTTGCTCCTACAGGATTTTATATACCTATTATTTTAATTATTTAAACAACTAATCTTCCCTTACCGTATACACCCACCTATCTACATTGCTTTAATTAACCTATAAATCTGATATATTCAATATATATCAATCACTAACCATGTAATATCTTTATATATATACCAAAGATTTTCCAAAGGAAAGATATAACACTTACGCGAAATCGTGTTATTCGAATTTGTATACAAAATACCCCAGTGCCACTTATAGCGGGTTACTTTTAGGAACTATGTGTTGTTTATACAATTTTAAAATGTTAAATAATATGCTTTAAATTAATATTTATATGATGAAAACTAAGTGTTCATTACTAACATATAACAAACAAATATGATATGTATGTTTTAAATTCTATAAGTATATATTTAGTAAGTAAAAGCTAATTTATATTGCATGTAATTTAATAGAACAATGAAAACATTGTTGTATGCAAATAGAGCCGAACATAAATCTATTTCAGTGATTTCGATACTACTGCTAGCAGCGGCAGGGGATATTACTAAATTACGTTGCATGCATAGGGAGTGTTATATCTTTGCTTCGCAAAATTTTTGTATATACTCTATATTTTATTTTATTTACTTACAATTTCTAATACATACTTTATATATCTATTTAAAGTCTACAATTTCTATTACGTAATCCAATTTCATGTATTTTATTTTTAATATCAGTAAATTATAATAAATATAATTAATTTCATATTCAATGGATTATTTTTTATATTTATTTTTTAAATAACTTTTGCTCAAATACTTTAGTGAATATATTATATGAATTCAATTGAATTTAATTTATTTATTTGCTACAGTTATTGACTACACCAGCTACGTTATTGACTTTGAAATTATGTGGAGATTATTGTGTTTACAAGAAAGCAAAATATGAAGGTTCATATATTATATATATATATATATATTAAATCTGGGTATATAAATTTATAATATATAAAAATAATTATACAGAATTAAAATAAAGATTTTTTTATTGAACAAGTATAGCCCCATATGTAAAAAAAGTTGAAAAGTTTTCATAATATGATTTAGTCTCGATGTTCAAAGGTATAAAAGTTGAATTAATTTGTATTATATGTTATTAATTATATTTTAATATTCTAGAACAATTTGCTGTAACAATGGCAGTATGAACATTTAACTTTGGAATGCAGGCCTATTTAGCTGCATTTGATGGGTTGCTAGGATATTCATTATAATCGGTTGCAGAATATGCAGTACAACAAGACAGATTACGATGCTTGGATGCTACAAAGGTGAAGAAGAAGATGAAACATCAAGAAAATTCATATGCTGCAGGATGTGCAAACATATAATTAAAATAAATTGTATATGTATAATTATATTTTTAATATCATTTATAAATATAATATATACATTAGTAACTATATATAGTGTAAAAATTAATTTTTAAAAAACTTTAAACTTGATTTAGTCAGAATAATTATTTTGTATATCTCATTAACTACATATTGAATATTTTTTCTTTAAATTTCACAATAATAATAAATGAACAGAATAAATTATTATTTCTATATATATGTAGTAAATTAGTGATACATTTTTATTTTATTTGTTAATCATTATTTAAAATAAATATTTATAATAAGATTGTTAAATAATTATTACAAAAACTTTAATATTATAAGTGGATACATTTTGAAAAGATGTTATTTTACATGTAACTAATGAATAGTACCTTTAAACACATATCAATAAACATTTTCTATATAGTATTACTTATTGAAATATATAAGTTTATTAATTTAAATAAAATATATACATGTTGAAAATGAGAAAAATATGTATATTCCACAAATATTTAAAAGTAGCATTGTATAAAATATGGTCTTGTATAGTGTTACGAAATATTATTAAAAAATAAATTGAATCTGTATGCAGATTTAGTGAGAATTTAATACAAAATAAATAATTAATTGATCATCAAAACATTGTTAACCTGAAATGAAAATGGTTTTATATTAGTTTATTACACATAAAGTAAGAACACAGTTGTTTTCGAAACAAGATATATATAATATTAATTAATTAATAAATAATTATAATTGAAGAAAATCAGATTCACTTTATAAGTACGAATTGTGAAGATTTATGGAAATATAATTAATTAAAAGAATTGATAGAATAGCTTCCATTATGGTACATCTGCACCTACATATATAAAATATTAATAGTTAATAGAATTTTATTTGTTTTATATATATGATATGTATGCTAAGTATATAATGAATATGCTTTACAATAATTTCTAGTAAATAGTAAAATTATTATTATTATTTATATTAAAAAATATACCTCCTGAGGGCATCGTAACCAGACCTTCTGTGTTGCATACAACAATCTAACCGGTTTTCAGTGGCCACTATACTACCAAACCAGTTTTATTAAATATATATAATTACTTATAGTAGTATTAGATTTGATTTAATTATAAATAGAATTAGAATATAATTATATTTCACAAATTTAATAAAGTATTGATAAATTATAGAATTATTCTAAGAATACAAAATAATAGTATGATTATTATTATATATATAGTATTATACTAAGTATATAATATGATAGTTATTAATTATATAATATAAATCGAAAATTATGATGAATAATAACAACTTATTTGAATTTTTTTAAATGCTCAAAATAACCCTACAAAAATATTTTGAAAGGCTTTTCAAAATAAGCTATGTTGAAAGTTGGCACATATTAACTGGTCCAGGGGCTGGTTGCTCTGAGATTGGCCAGAGACAATCCCAACAAGGACAAACCTTATTTATAGATATTATTGGGTTACTCTGGGATTTTGTAAACATATCTTATCCGAGATCAAGCTCAGCAATATTTCTATATTCCTAATCCTTATTTCATTTTTGAATGTTTAAAAATATTCAAAATATAATTATGTACCTAAGTTAAATATTACTTAATTATAATTCGATTATTAAAGGATGTACATAAGAATTCTATATAGTTTCGGAAAGCCCATTTAATTTCAAGTATAATCAATAGATAATTAAATGTCTATTATCATAATAGCAGCATAATAATTATGCTTATATTAATTTGTCATGCTCTTATAAGTCTATTAAGCAATTAATAGCAGCATAATAATTGCATAATAGACTTTTAATAGCACCATAATTATTATAATAGCATGACAAATTATCATAATAGCAGCATAATAATTATGCTTATATTAATTTTTCATGCTCTTATAAGTCTATTATGCAATTAATAGCAGCATAATAATTGCATAATAGACTTTTAATAGCACCATCATTATTATAATAGCATGACAAATGAATAGCAGCATAATATAATATTATTAAATATTTAATATTATATTATTTAATAAATATACATTTACAACACAATGTAAACATTCGAGGCTATTATATATATGCTATTATGATAATAATTATCACATAATTAAATTATTATGAGGCTATAATTGTTACCTGGGTTAATTAATTATACTATCATATAGTTTATAATATAAGTACAATTATATAATCAATTCAATATCGAAATAATATTTGTTGAATATTTTATATAATTATAATAGTTTTAAACTAAGTTTATATAATTATAATAATTATAATAAGTATTACTTAAAGTAAATATTAATACAATTTATGTTATTCAGTTGCATACTATTAATTATAATATTACAATTATACAGGATATCTATATAGTTTCTAGATATAATAAATACTATTTGTATGATATGATAACAAAATAAGTACAATTTTATATGAAAAATAATTCTATTCTAATTATATTTATAATTAAACCAAAACTAATACTACTATTAGTAATTATACATAATTAATAAAATCCGATAGGTAGTATAGTGGTTAGATTGCTGTATGCAATGCAGAAGGTCTGGCTACGATGCCCTCAGGTGGTATATTTTTTATTTTATAATATATATTTTTTTAATATAAATAATAATACTATTTAACCTATTTACTATTTACCCTATTTACACTATTTAGGCTATTTACTAGACATTATTTTAAAGTCTTTTACAAGAAAAAGCATATTCATTATATAATTAGCATACTTATCATATATAAAACAAAACATAAAACAAATAAAATTCCATTCAATATTAATATTATTATTTAATATTTTATTATCATATCTATTAAAAATATTATATATTATGAAATATATTTAACTAGAAATTATTTCGAAACACTAAGTGTGTTCATTATTATATTTTATATTATGTATAAATATATATATATATATATAGTATAGGATTATATAGAACCCATATTTCATATTTTAATATTTGATCCTATGTATTATAAATTTAATAAGGACACCTATTTGTTATCCTAAGTACCATCAAATTGTCCAAGTTTTATACAAATATATTTTGAGAGCTACTCGAATGTCCGATGCGAATAAAATTAGCTAAAAATTCCCAGAACAACCCATCCTCTATCTAACCTAGGCTATTTTTTTTGCTGTAATATATGTATTTTTGTCCAGAACAACCCGATTTACTGAGAATTATCCAGAGATTGTCTCTGGATAGTGATAGGAAATATTTTATTTCCAGAGTAACCGGCTCCTGATTATTAAGTATAATAAATCCATTAGTTTATACACAATATTATATTTGAAAGAAGGAGAGGATAATAATGCTGAGATATATTGTGAACAATAGCCATGTCGAAATATGTGACATTATATATATATATAATAATTAGGGATGTGTATAAGATGTACAGATAATTCTGTATCGGACTGTGTCACAGTCTATAGGCTACAATAATAAGTTTGGCGAATATAAATTCCTATTAAATAATAGCTTGGTATCTATATTTAGAGCGCTAACATTATATATATATATCTTTGGTAGGAATACATATGTGTAGAAGGCACATGGATATATATATATATAAATATAGATTATAATAATAAGTAGTTATATATATATGTAAGCATATAACACCCCCTTTATACATTTATATCTACAAGTCAATAATAAAAGTGGGGATCGTACATTATTGTTAGATCAACGCAGCGCTACGGTTGACGAGGTTTGATTATCTAGATCAGGACCGGGTGTCAACGGACTAGTTGTGAGTGCGATATCCCTGGGATGAGAATGTAATGACATACTACGGAGAGGAATAACTACATCTGAACCGAGTATCGGTGGAGTAGAGGGTAGGGCAAGAGGTCTTGAGTGATTATCTGATGCATCTCGGTGTGTTGGTACTACCTCCTGACAGGGCGTCGACGGGGAAGTAAGGCGGATATCTCATAGATTTCTCCCGAAGGTAGAACAATCCATACTGCGGATGTTGTAACTCCGAAGTTTCATAGCTGGCTTCCATGTCTTTGATATGTGGTCACGCTGGTGAATGTTTGTGAGGGGTGTTATGTTGGACAGGTACAATGAGTCTTGTTTTTTACTAGTGTCGTGTGGTTGACATATTGGATGATAATTTATTCTCATTCGACAAGTCTACGGGGTAGGTGCTAGGTAAAGGGTTTGCTAACTTGTGGCTGTAGAGCAGTTCGGTGGGGCTTTGTGTCGATAATTACTGGTTTAGATCATAGTAGAAGTTTCGACATCTGGAAGTTCTCAGAGATCTCAAGCTCTGCATGGTTCCTCGGCTAGGCCGTTGCTTAGGAAGTGGTATGCCTGCTTGTCCTGTGGTTGAATCCCCATTCGGATGCAAATATTCGGAACGCTTGTGACGAATATAGTCCTCCGTTGTCGCTAAGTAACCGGTCTAGGATACCATGTTTTAGATGATCTACAATGGTTGCGCTGGTGCACTCATAGTGTATATGAATGGGAATTGAGTATAAAAATCAAATATAATGAGGTACGTGATATTGTTATAGTGGACAAAATGTATACTTAGGTATTGCCATGAGTTCGTCAGTGTGTCATATGGCAATAGAGGTTACTTATACAGAAGAAATTAAGGCTTGAAGGGTTTCGTCTCCCGTTTCTAATTTTAAATATTCTATCTTCTGTGTCCCAAACGTCAATGGCTTATCTGGACATCAAGGTCTATGTGTTCACTGGCATCTGTAGGTGAAAATCTATCCGTAGCTCTATTCCTGGCTTTAAAAATATTAGCGTGAAATCTTACTGCTGCACTCGTAGTAGCATTTTTTATAATAATTAACTCGGGTTGGTGCTGTGAAGAAATATTTCTGGGTGATCATCAGGGATGGGGTCAAATACGTATTTATATTTTGATTTGAATAATTATTCAGTGATGTATTTGTATTTGAGTGTCGTATTTCGTGTATTTGATCAAATATAGTTTCAAATACACTTTTAAAAATATTTTAATTTAATAATTTAATAGAATGTAGAATTTAAACAATTAATTTATGAATGTAAAAAAATTAACAAAATATTTACCATTTATATTAAAGAATACATTTATTAAATAATACAAATAATATAATAGAACAATAATTTTATGAATACTATATAAATAAATTAATATTCTATATAGAATATGTATGTGTTATAAATTATAACTTATAATATCCCAAGCAATCAGTCTATTGTTTACAGTTTTTTATTTTATTGATTTTCTTTAGGAATTAAATATATTAAAATAGATTTCAATTAATTATTATGCAATCTGGTATAGAGATAGGAATTATTATTTTATGATTTAATATTTGTATTTTATATTTATATTAGATTCTCTCTCTAGAACTCATATATTATTTATCCATTCATTACTCTAATTCTACGTCTTCTCCTTAATATTTAAAAATTATACCACCTATCTACATTGCTTTAATTAACCTATTAATATCATATATCCAATACATATCAATCACTAACTATGCAATGTCTATATATATATATAATCTAGGGATAAGGATTATTATTTTATATAAAATATAATCATATGATTTAAAATATGATTAAATCAAATGATTTAATATTTAATGTGTTAATATTTGTATTTTGTATTTGTATTTGATATATATTTGTATAAAAATGTAATAAATATTTGTATTTATATTTGTATTTGATAAAGTGTATTTGACCCCAACCCTGGTGATCATCTGCACTTGTGGTCAGACTTAATAATGTGAAACCATTCGATTCCGAATATTACGGCTTACATTTATTTTTCGATATATACATAACGAGTCTCAGCGGGGCTGAATATCTTAGATGCGAAGGTGATGGGGATTTCTTCTTGTTGGATGGATGTAGGAGGATGGCGTCAAAGTAATTGTATGAAGCGTCTACTTGAATTGTTATCTTCTTCTTTGTCGCATAATATGATAGAGTAGTATATTTATTCTTCCATGTTATTGAATATATTAGGTATTAGACATCTTTTTTAAGAAGTTAACATAGAAGTATCGTAAGGTGTGACAGTTCTTTATTAAAGGGCCACATGTAGTTCGCGATAACTATGAATTATAATTCATAGGTATCGCGTAATAATTATGATAATGATAATTATCAATGGCTTGCGGAGAATCTTGTGAGGTTATCTGTTGAATTAACTTATCACACTTGGGGTCGGTATGTACGCCATCATTGTTGAAGAGGAGATCATTAGTCATATATATATATATATATATATATATATATATATATATGCATGGATATTTGTGTATACATATAATATATTATATAAAATTATTATATATATATATAAATTGTTGTTATGTATTAATCACTGTCTAAGTTGTGTAATACTAATATATTACACTGTTAAGTTGTGTGTATATATGGGAGTAAAATGTCAAGGCTTATTTACGTTAATTGGTTAGACTTATTCTTCAAGAGATTATATATAGCGGACCACCGCAGATGTCTGAGCGTGGGGCAGTAATGCGAGACGGCAGAAACGTACATTGTACGTGCGTCGTGATACCAGGCACTAGGCGTATATGCGCTGATATTACGTAGATGTACAATATCGACGCATATATATAAATAAAATATATAACATCCCCTCTTCTCCCTATTGGTTATCGAAGAGGGGTTGGGGTCATTCCCTCTTCTCACGTATGGAAGAAGGATATCATGTTGGAGGTGGCCATGGGGATGGCAATACATGCATTGTGTATGGTGCTGTATGGCATCACGGATGGTGGGGGTGATGATGAGGGGGTCACGGATATTGTGGGTGAGATCGAGAGGGTCACGGGTGACGTTGAGAACATATCGGGTATTATGTGTGATGTCGGATGCGTCTAAGATGTCGTGGGTGACAGCGGGGGCGTAGCGAATATGTACCTGATATAGTGGGCAAGGGTGAAAGCGTACCGGATGTCGTGGGTAGTGGCTGGGGTGTCACGGAGGTCATGAGTGACGGCGAGGGTGTACAGGATATCATACCGGATGTAGTGGGCAATGGCGAGGACGTAAATAAAATGTTAAACAACATTTTCAGCTCGTCTAGCCGATCTTCATTGTGCCAATCGAAGGAAGGAGTTGGTGTAGGGTTCATGATTGTTTATAGTCATTGGGCGTGGGGGTATATGTTTCCTAACGTGCTCTCACTGGTTGACGTGGCAGGATGATATTCATTGGACGTGAGGTTGGACGCTTATTGATGTTACGTCAAGGCTTATGTATGTTTATTGGTTATACTTATTCTTCAAGTGATTATACATAGCGGCGGTCCGCTATATATACACAGCCGTCTGCGCGTGGGGGGGTCATGCGAGATGGTAGGAATGTACGTGCATTATGATACCAGGCACTATGCGTATATTCGCTGATATCACGTAGATGTACAATATCGTCGCATATAAATAAATACAATATATAACAATAAGTACAAGGCATTACCTGTTAATATTTAATACATTCAATAATATAATAATCTAAAAATGTTGTTAATATATATGTTATTACATATAAAGGTTAATATATATATAGGATGATACGGATGGTAGGTAAAAATTAAATGGCAACATTACGTGGCGCTATTATTTATATTATATATTATAACAGCACAAGGCGTGCTTGTTAAAAAAACGGAAGAATAAAACTAAACAAAATAAATCAAACAACCCACAAATATCAATACGCAAATAGGATGTTACTCGTATGTGTAAATATCATATATATATATTAATACGAATGGTTTATAAATATATTTTTCAAAAGGAATTATTCCATATATACATGTTTCTCATAAAGATTTTATTTTCAGTTTTAGTGGTACATTATACGCTCTTAGAGCGTATAATGAATTAGATTGACATACACCTTGGCCACATTTGTGACATTTGATATTTATAGTTATTTAATGTTTGCCTAACGTCCGTATTCCCATGTATATAATATATATATATAGTGGAAGTATATAGTAGTAATTATATTAAAAATGTAAATAAATATAAGGTTGTATACAAATTAAAAAAAAGTATGACAATTTTGTATATCTTATTTAATAAGTTATTATATATTATAAATTATAATTTATAATATAATATATATTATATAATATACCTGGTACTAGGTTAAATATCGTGATTTTTTTAATACTCTATGATATAGTCTATTATAGGAATTATCTTAAAGCAGGCCGCCGATTGTTATTATAATAATGTCAGAGTTCATTATAATGCAGCTAAAAAATACAGAAAAATAAAACAAAACCAAATAAATTAAACAACCCCAAAATAAAAATTGAACTCTAACAATATAATAATAATAATCGGCGGCCTTCTTTGATATTAACGTATCAGACTATATGATAGACTATATCACTGATAGAGTCTATGTCCGTAACATGTTTATTCGAATTATTTAAATTACACGAGTATTCTTATAATATTATATTAATTATATAATGACATGAATACTATATATTTATGTAATTACTAATTCGTATAATGAAGTATGTGGGCTTTTAGTGTGTTGATTATTTTTAAACTATATTTTGACTATAATCATTATAATATAATAATGATTATAATAATAATTATAATAATCCTATTATGCAATGTTATATTTAATTAGTATATTGAATATAACTATCCATATAAAGTTTACAATAACAACTAATAGTATGTGTACTATTAGAAACTACTATTGGTAAAACCCAATTCAATTAAATTAATTATTAATAGAATATTTAAAAATGTTACCTGGTAAAATTTAAAATCTTACATTTTTTTTCTTACACGATAAATTACTTAATAAATTACTTAATACACATGATTATGAATGTATATAATTATATATTTAATTCACAATTACAAATTATTCTATATATTTAAATAGTAAGTATATATTTAACAATCTTAATATATATTTTAAAATTATTAAATTTTAAATATTAAATTGATAAAAATACTTGTATTACCTTAGTATTTATAAATATTTATATTTTAATACACATGATCCACATGATTATGGATATATATAATTATATATTGAATACACAATTAAACATTATTCTATTTAAATGTTAAGTATATATTTAATAATAATCTTAATATATATTTTAAGATTATTAAATTTTAAATATTAAATTTTAAATTAATAAAAATACTTGTATTACCTTAGTATTTATAAATCATTCCATTTATTATTTCAAAATATAATAAAAATAAATAATAAATTAATTAAAATGTATATTTTTTATTAATATAATATTTTATTTTTTTATTTTATATATATGATCCATATGTAATATAAAGTCTAAATCCATCAATTCCCTATAGACATATATCCAACAATACTACGTATTTCATTGAAAATGGTGTGTCTACTAAACAGTTATTTTTATGGATCCAATATATATAGAGTGAAAATTCAATCATTATTTAAACTTACCTATTCTATTGATTTTTAAATTATTAATAAATAATATACAACTTTATTTCCTATATATTAATTATATAATTTTATTATAAGTCAAATTTATACCAAAAGTGATACATTATTGCCCTAAACTATTTGGTGGACACGAAATTGTCCTCCAAATAATCATGTCTACCAAATGATTAATATTATGCAAGAAATGTCAACCAAATCTGGTATGTTCATATATATATATATATATATATAAATATAAATACGTTTTGTATACAATAATATATTATATTATAGAGAATATATATTTATATATATATAAAAAAACATCATATAGTATCATAAAATAACCAAATTTTAAAATAAAAAATTATTTTCACCATAGCAAGGTGTATGACATCCCCATTAATTGTGATATATTTAGTGTATTATATGAAAATATAGAATATTTTTTAATTACATTATTTTAAAGTATTTTATATTTGGTTTTTGTCATTATTTCTTATATGTTATTTATAAATGTATATTAAATTAAAATATAATATTTGTTATTAAATTTGTATGACTAATTATATTATAATATTTCAGAAATTGAATACAGCAACAATAAAAAGGCTATATATGAAGAAAATTAAAGAGATATGTAAGGTGTAATTAAATTGGTTAATTAATTTTATATCACTAAATTATTAACTAAATTAAATATTGTTCATCACATTATTCATGTATTATATTTCCGATAATTTACACAATTATAATAAAATATAAACATAATTTTGATTTATTTTTAATATCCTATATATATTTATATACATTTTCTATATAGAATATGATTTATGTACAAAATAAATAAAATATGTTACATATATAATATATCTGTTATAAATTAATAATATTATAACCATTAACATTATACTATTTTAAATATCAATTTATATTTAAATCATATAAATTATATATATATATATATATATAATAATCCTATTCTGATATATAATTTAATAATAATTATATATGTACTTTTTTATCAAAAAATTATATCAAATAAATATAAATAGCAAACAGTTATAAAATTTATATTAACATTAGTTGAATAAAAGGTACTTTAAGTTTAATTATCTATAGTTTTATATATATAATAACTAAAGTAATAATAAGTTCTTCAAAGACCGACATGGGTTCTTCAGCTTTCCACCAATAAGGAACCCTATAAGTTCCTTAAGGAACCAGAAAAAGATCAATAATATAGAGTTCTTCTAGGTACCAAATGGGTTCTTCAGTTTTGACACCAATAGGGAACCATATAGTTCTTCTAAGAACTCTTAAAAAAGATCAATAATATAGAGTTATTCTAGGTACCAAATGGGTTCTTCAGTTTTACCACCAATAGGGAACCATATAGTTCTTCTAAGAACTCTAAAAAAAGATCAATAATATAGAGTTCTTCCAGGTACCAAATGGGTTCTTCAGTTTTGCCACCAATAGGGAACCCTAGAGTTCTTCTAAGAACTCTTAAAAAAGATCAATAATATAGAGTTCTTCTAGGTACCAAATGGGTTCTTCAGTTTTGCCACCAATAGGGAACCATAGAGTTCTTCTAAGAACTCTTAAAAAAGATCAATAATATAGAGTTCTTCTAGGTACCAAATGGGTTCTTCAGTTTTGCCGAAAATAAGATTCTTGGAAGATCTTAAAGGTTCTTTTAGAAAGAGTTCTTCCAAAGAACCCTACTATGAGGGTTCTTTGAAGAACTACCAGGGTTCACTATAGGTGTCAAACTGAAGAACCCTGAAAGGTTCTCCGAAGAACTTATAGTTTTAAGAGTGTATAGGTGTACAATGGATATATATATAATAATAATAATAATAATATCAGAATTTAGGCATGACCAAGGTAATCGAAGAAGCGCAATGCTTATCTAGTCGTTTACCTGAAACATATTCCCAAATAACAATTATGAGGAGAAAAAAAAATAAAATTAAAATTTATATAATATAGAAGTAAAATATGTAATTTTATAAATCTTATAAGAATCATGAGAATATAAAATTATGAATCATATACAAATATAAATAACTTTAAAAATAATATTAAAAGTAAATAATTATAAATAAAAAAATTAATAGTATAAGAAATTAAAAGTATAATTGGAGTATATATATATATGTTAGTTTTGAATTCTGTAGTTAAAGATTACTAATAAATTAGATTCAGAGTTGCCAATATTATATTGAAATTAATGATGGTATATGATGTATCAACTTCAAGGATATGGGTACGCCAGTTCCAATGCCTTAGGGATCTTAATATCGCCAATAATAAGAACACTGACAATACTTGCCCACTCCACAAGTATATCCCATCCCCCGATACGTATTATAATCATATCAAGTCCAAACATATTAGCCACTCCGGTCATAGAAAAAATATAATGAAAAAAAAAAAAAAAAAAACTAATATATATATATATATTCCAATAATTAAAAACTCCTCATAATGTCATTCATCATATAATCATAAAATGTAAAGAAGAAAAATAAATTAATATAAAAATCTAGGAATATAAATATAAAATAATTATAAAATTAAAAATTAAAAGACAAATCCTATTGAATAACTAAAAATAACTAAAAAAATAAATAAAAAAATAAATAAAAATAAATAAATAGCTATATTATATATATATACAAAAATTAAAAAAAAAAGTAAGTAAATTTATAGTAAGTCGAACACTGTAAACACATTTTTTTTTAATATTATAATAAGTCAAGAAAAAGTCAAGAATAAAACAAACAAATAATATTTTGTAATTTTATATTATTTCAAAGTTATATAAATAATAAAAAAATTATATAAATATTATAAATAAAAATAAAAATAAAAATAAAAATTTAAAATTATAAAAAACATCAGAAATGTGTGTTAAATTTATATTATGTCAGAAATAAAAATTAAAATAACAAAATAAAAAAATAATTATTTAGACAAATTTCCCTTTTTAAGTCATTTTTAATTCAAGAATATATTTTTTAACACGTCTTCCAAACGATTTAATACACCTATTTTTTGTAAGTTGAATGGGAAGTAAGTTCCACTGTCTAGAGACACATTTCTCACTCTAAACAGATCTCTGCTAGTTCTTGACTTGAATCTTACAAATTTATCCGTGTTTTTATTAATCAAAAAAAGTGTTTGAATGTTACTCGGTAATATATGATAATATGCTCTGTGAGCAACTTTAATCGAACTTAATTTTACAATATGATCAAAATTCAAAATTTTATTTTCTCTCAAAAATACATTATACGATGAACTTGTGATTAGTTTTAGTATTCGCTTTTATAATCTATTTATATAATCAGTTAATGAGGAAAAAGTATTTCCCCATATATGGGCACAGTAGTATAAGTGAGGAACAAATAAAGCATTATATATAGATAGTAAAGTATATTTGTTTGCCATTGGTCTAACTTTCCTTATAATTCCGGTTATCCTAGATAACTTTTTGGAAATGTAATTATACTGTTCTTTCCAGTCTAGTTTGTCATCAATGAATACTCCAAGAAACTTATAGTGTTTAACCTTTTCGATCTTGGTATTATTTATTCTGATATCAAATATAGAGTTAGTATGTATATTTCTAACATTGAAAAGGATAAAATTAGATTTTTTCAGGTTTAAAGTTAACTTGTTTGCGCAAAGCCATTTATTCAATTTTTCAAGTTCCTTATTCATTTTAACATTTAATTTACCTAGTGAATCACTATTAAAAATAATATTAGTGTCATCTGCAAATAAAATTGTTTTGAAGTCATTGGAAATATTCTGTAAATCATTAATATATATTAAAAATAAAAGTGGCCCAAGAACCGAGCCCTGCGGAACACCATATTTCATAATCTCAGTAGTTGAGTATTCATCTTTATAGTAAATATATATATATATATATATATATATATATATATATATATATATATATATATATATATATATATGTGTATGGAGATACATTAAATACTAACTTCTGTATATTGACTATTCAATTTGCCGGACTAGAAGCTGTCTTACAAGGGTATATACATGGCATTCACGAAGACGATACCGGAGGCGATCCCGGATAACATACGGAAAACGTCTAGGGTTATAACGGAGATGATATTTAACATATTCATGAAGATATTCATCTAAATAATTATTAATTATTAAATTAGTATCGAATAATTATTAAAATAATATATAATTAATAATTAATAATTGTACGGCACTAATGTATATATATATATATATATATATATATATATATATATACATATATACATATAATATATATGATATATGATATATATATAATCATATTATTAATAGTTGTATGTTATCTATAGATATTATAATTATAACTTATTCCCATATGATAATGTTTATATTATATATATAAACATATTAAAATATTTATTTGTATATAATATACTTAATTTAATAATTTGATACTATATATATATATATAATATATTATATATTATAATCAATAAGTGATATTAAATGTTCAAAATAATAATGTATTTATTGTAAAATTTTAGGTTTTAAAGATGGTTATTAATTTTGTTTACACAGTTATAAACCAGTTGTAATTTTGGTCTATCCGGAGTGTCGCCTATCGATATAAAGAATGTATTTCTTTATCGCCTTCTCGGAATGCCGCCTCCTACTTTATTTGACGGGCGACGCCGGGCGGGCGTCATGAATTCGCGTTAAGGCTGCGGTTTTGGGTGATTACCAACCGTGGCAGTACTCGGTAATTTGCGTACGTTGTAGGAGGTGTATTTATCTTTTAAGATAATGATTGACGCGTGATTGCATATTCTAGATGCAGACACACTAATTGATTATATAACTAAAGTAATATTTATATATTAAATTTAATTGAATGGAATTAAATCTACTAATTTATTTAATTAATTATGTATATATAAATGTAATATATAAATACATTGCCTATACATAGATATTATAGTATAATTATATATAATACTAGATATATATAAATAAATAATTATTATAATAAAATAATATATAATATATAAATACATTACCTATACATTGATACTATAGACTATAGTCTATAGTTTAATTATATATAATACTAGATATATATAAATAAATAATCATTATAATAAAGTATATATACATACATTACCTATACATAGATACTATAGACTATAGTCTATAGTTTAATTATATATAATACTAGATATATATATATATATACATAAATAATTATTATAATAAAGTATATATAAATACATTACCTATACATAGATACTATAGTATAATTATATATAATACTAGATATATATATACATAAATAATTATTATAATACAGTATATATAAATACATTACCTATACATAGATACTATAGACTATAGTATATAGTTTAATTATATATAATACTAGATATATATATATATATATACATAAATAATTATTATAATAAAGTATATATAAATACATTACCTATACATAGATACTATAGTATAATTATATATAATACTAGATATATATATATATATATATATATATATATATATATAAACGTTATATTATAAAGTATAATGTCATATGCATATGACATTATACTTAGGCATTACATTAAATTGCTATTATAAAAATGCATTACATTACATTACATTGATATTATATATAAACTTTATATAATAAAGTATAAAGAATATAGCCTATACAATGTATAGTATACATTACATTCAATTTAAATTGATTTTATAATATACAAATTAATTTATAATTAGCTTCAATTGATTTAATAATTTAATTTAGTTTTTTTTACAAACTTGTTATTACCAACTATATAAAAAAATATAGTTATATAACCAATTAGTAAATATATCACAACTCTTGTATATATAACCACGCCTATACATATGCCCATTTATAAATTACAACGTAAAGTCACCTAATTAGAATAATAGTACTGCCACGGTTGGTAGTAACCGCGGTTTTGTAACGCTAAACGCCCGCCTCAGGGGAAAAGTCACGTGATAAACTCCTATCTAAATACATTGCGCAGTTGATTGACAATCGTCCCCGTCGATTTCGAAGGGGAATTGTCACGAGTCATTTAGTGACAGGGGAATGTGATTCATCGCTAGTAAATGCGACAAATTGACCCTATATCAGTGAATCGAGACGAACTTTACACAGATAATGATGATTTTTAATTAAAAAATGTAAATAATAACACAAATTATAATTACAAATTAATTATATAAAAATGATCATTTACGTTAAATTATCATGCAAAACTACAAACTTAGTTTTAACGAAGATTCGTATGCGTTTAATTTCAATTATGTTTGGACAATACTTTAAACAAATATCATATAATAAAGAATAACACCAGAAAATGTGATAATTTGATCAAAATCTTTTTTAAAAACTCAAATATTATAATTATGACAAAGCAATTAATTCAATAAATCGGATATTATAAAAGAAATATTTTGTCTGTTAGTATTATTATATTATTTGTTTTTATGTTTAGATATTTTAACCCGTAATACTTTATTATTATAATAATTAGAAATATAATAATTATAAATTAAAATATTAAAATTATATATTTATTTAATAATTTAACAATTATATTCGAGCGTGATTAAATGTAGCCAGTGTGTATACATAATTACACCATATATTATTATATTATAATTTAAAAGAGTTATAGATGTAAATATTAAAAAATAGAATCGCGTTAGGGCTCTAAATAACGAAATAATATATTCTAAATATATCGCTAAATTCAATTTAAAATGTAGTAGGTTTTATAGTTTTGTCACAAGTTTGACTACATTTTATATGTTTATAATTATTATAATAATAAGTATGATAATTATAATTATTTATAAATAATATAATATATTAGTAATATATATTATATATATATTCTAGAAATTAGAGTTATATATTTTATATTCATTATTATAATGATTATACTTTCTTCAATTATAATTTAAAATATCAACAATTATAACTGTCACATTTTCATATAAATATATGTGTTATCACTATTAGGTATAATAATTATAAGCATATAAAAGGTATAACAATTTCGCGATCTATTTAAAACAGAATCTTTCATTATTTAGAAGGATATTGAGAATCTCAATAATTTAAATTATTTAATAAATATATGTTACTATAACTCTGATTTCCGAAATATTATATTATATTAAATATATAGAGATTACAATTATATATTATTATAAGTGAAGCTTTATACTATTATTCATTTCGTATGCATACTTATTTAAATGTAACCAACTATAAACACTTAACTCATATCATTTTAATTTAATTAATATATATTTTATATTATGATTAATATACTACAATATTATAGTTATATTATTATTATAGTATACATTACATATATTTAGATTTACCTTTGTAACTATATTTTAAATAGTATTTAAAAAATAATATTGCTTCCATTATTTTATAATTTATAATACTAGGTATATTTCTATATTTTATAACTAGTTCCATTTAACTATAATATATTATATGTAAGTCATTAAATATAATATTATTATTTATTTGTATTAAATATTTATAGTTACTAGTCATTCTAAGAATACCACTAATCTCGTACGACTTATTTAGTAATTTTGTAAGACTTTTTAAATGTTGATAATCATTCATTATTATTCGAATATTTCTAATTTCATTATTAAATATTGATTCCACATATAATATATTTATATAAATAAGGATTATAATATATAGAGGAGAAATTAAGACAATTTGACTATCAAATTTACATATATAACTTATAAAATAAACTAAATTTAATAAGTCGTACGAGATTAATGACTACCATTTTTAATATAGTAAATAAAAAACTATGATAAACAACTTTTGAATGCTCTATTAAATACAATCTTGGGCAACTATTAAATGTAATCTCTATATACTAAATAGCCCTTGTGCACAAAATCAAATAGTATCGAAAATCGCTCCATATAGTCTTGCACTTACCGACACTGTTTATATATAATACCATTAATTTCGTACCAAAAAAAAACAGTAAAATATACTTAAACCAAGTATACGATTTAATTTTTTTTCTACGCATTGACTTCTATTATATACTTACAATACTTATAATATAATTATGTATATATTTTTTATCAGCATAATTTTTTTACCAATATTATATTCTCTTATATATATGAGGTATTAATATTGGACGATATGGTGTAAATTTATTTCTAGAAAATCTCAAAGAACCGTATTATATTTTATCACACACATATATATATATATATATATATATATGTATATATATATATATATATAGAGTAGGTACTTTAACCTACTTTAGTAATTTTTATAAATTTATATCTGAATAACAAAATGGATACATATTACATACACATATATATCAATTTTATATAATAATACTTGTCGAGATTTTATTCATAGTTGATTAGATAATTTATGTTACATGTATTGATATATATCTCATATTCAGATTACTTATATCTAGTAGTGATTTTAATTTTATAATATCATTTCATTATTAATATTTAAAATATTATTAAAGTTCATTATTTATTAATATAATTTAGTAATCTACATGTGAACAATTTTCATAATGGATATATATTAAATAAATATTACACAATGTCATATTTAGATTGATTTATCATTAATATCAACTATATATTATTAAAAGTAATACTAATGAATATATGAAAAGGTAGATATATTCTTAAAATATAGATTAATAATATATTTTATTATTAAATATATTTCACTCTTATATAAAAATGGAAATATGAAAAGTAAATATGGTATACTGAAAAATAAGATAAAGAATATTAGTCATAATGTAAAAATAATTACTATATTGATTTTTTCTCTATACTTTTATCATTATTTTAGACCAGTATATTCAAAATAAAAGATCAAAGTAAAATTAATATCCATATGGCTATTTAGTAACACTGCACTGACCAGTATATTCAGACTCGTAAAAGATTAATAGAATACATTCTAATTACATAATTAGCATTGCATTTTAATACAATTCACATTTATAAGAATAATAGTTTATATAATGAATATATATCATTCTATAATTCTAATAGTTATAATTCCTAATTTAGTAAATACATATACATGTCGAGTATTAAAATTATAATATAACATAAATAAATATATTAAATTAAATTCATTGAAATCAGATATGTTATGTAAAATATTATTATATATTAATATTTGTATACAATTTTGATATATATTAGAATAATAAATACATATAGAATAACAATATTCAATGTAGTTATACATGTTATATATAAAATTACAATATGATATAATATGTTATAATACAATTATATATTTTAATATAAAGCTAATAATTACATTTATATTTATTAAGTATTATTTTGTTCATTTATCAATATGCACATTATCAATATATATAAAACAGAAATTTAATAGGAGACATTTTTTAATTTAATTCTAAACTACAGTATTATGATTATTATTCAATTATAATTAATGCATTCAAATTATATTTAGAGAAAGACACATCTTAATAAAAAAGTAAATGTGATGAGGAGTCGGCAAACCACGGCTCCCCTATTATGAAATAATACATGGATATCATGTGGAACTAGGGACTTGCAAAAACCAATCAAAGCTATCAACACCTAATTATCATGTAAAGGTAATATTATCATTAAATACTAATATTTTATTATTATTAAATTGATTAGAAAAATAAACATTGATATAACTCCAATATTTCAAATAAATTTATTTAAATTAACTAACATCTATAATTAAAACTACATTTTAATTATTATTTAAATTATATAAATTTAACTAAGAACCTTTATAGTAACTACTACTACTATAACAAATCCTTTACTACCATTCACTCATATATCCCTTACTACAGCTAGACTTCCTTACAACTCTTACATACCCAGTAAACCAAACTGTTAATATAACATGCTGAACATGTGTAATATTTATCAGTTCAACAGTTCTTAGTTTTTAATTGTAATATATTCAAAATGGCGTATAAATTTATAAATATTAATATATATATATATCTTATCACATTATTCTCTCATTGTATATTTAATTACTATAATATAAAAAAAAATTATATTTTTTTTTATCGAAATCTGTTAATCTCATAAAATTTACATATCTGTTGAACTCTATACAAATGTAATATGCTGAACATGTTAAATTTACACATCTGTTGAACTCTATACAAATGTAATATGTTGAACATGTTCAATTTACACATATGTTGAACTCTATACAAATGTAATATGTTGAACGTATTAATTTAACATTTTTGTAAAATAATTAAATTATATATAATTACATATATGTAAATATTACATAACCATGTAATTTAATGTATATGATTAACTATTAGTAAAATAGTGTTAATATAAGGACACTAATGTTGTCAACATTTTAAATATAGTGTATAATATTTATATTAATTATTATATTATCTATATATAATATTAATTATAATTAATTAATTTATAATATTATATTATAAATACTAAATATTAAAATAAATAATGATATATAATATATATAAATATTTATTATTATATTAATATATTATATTTCATTAGAAATAAATATTTCAGTTAATCCATTGATGCATATAAATTGCGATTTTTTAATTAATTAATTGATTTATATATATTTACACTTATTAATAATTGCTTACTTATAAGACTTATCTACATATATTTGTATATTAATATGTACTACTTATACCTATGGTATAAGTATACTTATAAATACTATATTATAATTGTTAACATATACAATCATTTTACAAATCCAATAAAATATCTGAAGTTGTTTTATGTATGTATACCACATATATGTGCTATACATATATATATATATATATATATATATATATATATATATGTATATATGTGTGTGTGTGTGTGTGTGTATGTGTTATAAACGGAAGTCGGCAGATATATCGATTAATGTAATATACATGTATGTCGAATTGAATTAAATTCAAAGCGGTCATTACGTAATAAAAATATATCTGCATGCATATATTGTTTTAGGCTTCACGCTCTGTTGATTGCATAACATGTTTACATTTCTATTTTGTAATTAAATGTTTTATTATTTGTATTAATTTGTATTCAATTTGTCATTTATATTTGTTATCGTTTATGTATATGTCGTGTCATTCGTTTCCTATAAAGGAACGCCGCTCGCTGAGATTGATACAATTTTGATTCTGCGTCTCACCATGTTGGTACATATTATCATTGTCGTTAATATATTTTGTACTATATTATTATTATTATTATTATTATTATTTATGTTATTATACAGGTATTTGTGGAAATAAAGTTATATTATAACTTCACTTTGTTACATATATATATATATATATATATATATATATATTCTTTAATATTATGTTTTAACATCCCTATATATAGGTTGAAGCTTTATCAAGATTAGGTGAATGCAAAATTGGGGAAACACTTTTTTCTATATTTAAATATATTGCATCTAAACAAGTATGGTGCTATTATTCTCAGTGCTGTCAACGAGGATAAATTAATTTTGGCCAAACTAAATTATACAAATGTATAACTGGTTAGTTTATATAATTACTTTAATATAAATACATGTATAAATATGTAATATATATGTAATTAAATACATATCATAGTCCGAAGTTATGTAAAGAATTTGAAGTTAAATATTCATATACCTTTTTATTAAAGTTTAAATGTATACCAAATTTTATATATTAATTATATATTAATTAATATTTGTATTAATAATTATATATTAATTAATATTTATATTAATGATTATATATATATCACAGAGGCTTCAATAAGAATTCACGAACATGTGCCTATTAAAGAAATAGACAAATGCATTGACACACAACTAATCAATTGTAAACCAAAAAATAAAGAATGCCAAGACAATTATAATGAATAACATTTTAATTTAATTACAATATTTTATTTAATATATACATATATTTGACATCTGCTCAACTCAATACAATTTACATATGTTCAACATAATCAAAATGCAACATGTTCAACTCAATACAATTTACATATTTTCAACATAATCAAAATGCAACATGTTCAACTCAATACAATTTACATATATTCAACATAATCAAAAAGCAACATGTTCAACAACACCAAAAAATGTAGCCAAATGAAAATGTTCAACATGTTAACAATTACATATGTTCAGCATATTATATTAACAGTTTGGTTTACTGGGTATCTAAAGCATTATTAAATCCAACTACTCTTCCACAACAAACTCTTTCCCTATAACTGTTCCCCATTAAGTAGAAAGGTAATCAAAGTATATTTATTTAATAGAAAGACAATAATCATATTTTATTTATTACATATTCCATTTGTTATTATAATATATGTATAACAGATTGGAAGAATTGCAGAAAAGCTTATCTAACGAAAATTATTATATGAATAATTGTATACGATGCATATAAAATTACTTTACAATTAATGATAATTTGTTGAAATAATGTATTTGATATATAGTTATTTTGTTATATATAAATTTATATTTTTTAAAATAAAAAATATTATATTACATTTATCATTATTTATTTTAAATAAAATCTATCATATTGATATACATATTTCTTGAATCTACTTCATATCTCTCGATTATATTATATGTATAATATCATTATTATATCTTACATGCCATAATATATATTTGTCATCATAATTATGTATATATATATTATTTAATATAAATCAAACAACAATGCTAGTGTAGATTATGGAACTCTGTATCTTATCGTTTTAATAATATCAGATATCTTGTCTTGAGATATCCAAATGACGCTGACTTTCCATTCTCGCACTCGTGATGCCTACTATTGAAATTGTCTTCTTCTTCTGACACATGTGATCCTTGAAATGGTTTTACGAGCCTTGGTAAGGCAAAAAACGATTCCTTCCCTCGCATTGCGAGCTTTTCTTGATTCTGTAATAATTTGATAAATATAATATAACATAGATAATAATTAACCTAGAAATTAAAATATTAATATTTAGTAATGTATTTATTATGAAAGTGTAATTAATATAAATAGAAATATTTGTTCAGATTGCAGTTTTTCTATATTATATCAGTTTTTTCTAAAAAAAAATATCTAGTAGGTACAATTATAATGTAATCAAAATATGTATAATAAATATGATTACCATTGCTTATATTAAAAATACAATTATCATTATTATCAAATGTTTATAATAATATATACTGTATAGTACTCAGTATAGTATAGTACTGATCAGTTTTGAATACAATTAAAATAATATTTATTGTAACAATATTACATTGTATATATAATAATATTTATTTGTTTCATTTAAATATCAATTTTAAGGATATATTATTTTAATAATTATATTTTATAGTAGCCTATTATTAATGTAAGTATGAGTTTTCGTATATATGTAATTAGTGAATGTCTAGAATTCGTTATTTTTAAAAACTTAATGATTACATTTATAATTAAAAAAATAATTATTTGTTTCATTTTAATATCAATTTTAAAGATATATTTAATATTATTATTATAATAATTATATTTTACATTAACATATTATTAATATAAGTATGAGTTTTCTTATATTTATAATAAGTGAATGTCTGAAATTCGTTAGTATTAAAAACTTATTAATGATTAATTTAAAAATAAAATAAAATAGTTCTTTATTTCATTTATATATCAATTTTAAAGATATATATAATATATATAATAAGATTTATAGTAAATAATTAAAACAATAAATATATAATAAATATAATTACCTTGTATCCATCTTGTATGTATCGAATATACGCAGATTAAATAAAAATAAAAGTATTTAATTAAAATAATTGTAAAATGTAAATTTAATATGTTTGCAAGGATCATTGCTATTTGTTTACCACATTAACCAATCAAATGCAATTTATATAGTGCTACAAAACCTCAGTACGAAGTCCCTTGTTACGTGACAATTCCCCTTTTGCTTACAAAACCGCAGCCTTTGGCTAGGTGAATATTCTATATTTAACTACGAGTCACGAAACGTGAATCATGATCATAGGATAATGCATTACTATGCACAGTGTGCATTGCACACAGTTATCTAGGTCAGCAAGGGATTATAATTATACAATTCTTGCTTGATTACTTTGCATTTATATTCACACAGTGTACTACGTACATACACAGATAGGCGTGCAACCGTATGTCCATGCAAAGTATATGTGTATGTACTATGTGTGTGTGTGAGTGTGTTTATATATATACATATATATATATATATATATATATATATCTTTATACAATGTTACTATTTAAATAACTATTATTATTAGATTTATTAATTATACACTATTGTACACTATATGCAATATAAATTTATCTCTAGCTATGTGAGTACCCATGGGTGAGTAATTTTGGTTAAGTACTCATGTGTATTATTTGGAAAACAAGTAATGTATTGTATAGTGTACAAAATAAAAGTATTTGTGTATAATATAAATATTTAAATGGTCTATAATATATATATATATATATATATATATATATATATAATAATATATATATATAATATATCTGTGTATTTCAATTTAATATACTAAATTTATAATATTTGTATCTTGTACTTGTGTTATTTGATATACTATAGTGTAAACAATAGTATGATTGCACTGTGAAATACATTGCAGTGTGCATTTCATATATATCTAGTATGTTATTTAATACATACTATGTATACATTATATATTTAAAAATATATTTAATTGTAATTAATATATTAATACATATGTTAAACATAATTTGACACTTTGATATTATATATAATATATAGTATAATATGGAATAATATAGTATAATATTAATATGATTATTTCATAAATTTCTAAAAAAATACCTTATATTAAAATATTATGTTTTGATATATTTTTGTAAATAGTTTTACAAAATTGAGTAAATATGCCTTATATTAAAATATTAAGTTATAATTACTAATTATACATACGACTTGAAATGCCCAGTTATAATATACATGTATTACTACTAGTATATGTAGGGGACGGAAGGGTATTGTGGCCGATGCGGGTATTGTGGCCGATAACGATATTTCAAGAACCATTATAGTTATCAAAAAATGATATATACGAAAAATGTAGATAATTGAATTCTAAGAATGATAGTGTACATCATTTTTTATTTATATCAATATTAATTATTGATTTTCGCTTAGAGAAAAAAATCAAATAATCGTAATTTTTATCGAAAAAAAACGTAAGGTTTACCTTATTTTATAGGCAAGTTATTGAATAAAATTATGTATTTTTAATATATTCAGTTAAGGTAATAAATAATATATCAGATTACATTTATAACAATATTCAATAATAACATAATGACATAGTAATCTGTTATTTAAACCAACGAGTGCGATGCGGCTATTGTGGCCGATGCGTGATGGGTATTATGGCCGATTAATAACCAATCAGCATCGAGATAATGTCAATGTGTAAGCGTATCATAAAAATAGTATATTTAGATAAATTCTTTATAAAATCACTGACATATATTTATGATATGATTGCGGTTGTCGATATAAAACGCGCTGCCTAAATATTAATTATTTTCAATATACCA
>CAXHSG010000112.1:70000-118000 GCA_964019155.1 Osedax fenrisi
TTACCCGTAGACATTACAGGCATTGGAAATCATACTAACTTTCATATGTGTTTCATGTAACCGTTTCATCATAACACCCATGCATTAACGAACTTATTTCAAGCAGATAATATTTTCATTATCAATTCCCGATATAAACAATATATATATGTATATATATATTATAATAATAATCATATATTAAACATTTTTATTTATAATTTAATAAATATAAATGGAATTATACATTATATTTGTACTTAAAATTAGTACGTATCTTTACTTTTGTTCTCGCCTTTATATATATATAGTAATACTATTTTACCTAAGAATTTACAATTATTATATAATAATATATATAAAGCTAAAACTTATAATGGAAATATGTTTCATAGAATAAAAGTAAGAACTGACCGAAAAGCATGTTGTTTATCAAATACAGGTCCAATGATGTGGAACAGATTACCAAAAAAAATAAAAAACATTTATAAAATGAATTATATTAAAAAAATTGATAATATCGTCTTATTAATTTTAATTTATATTTTAGATTTTCTATTTTGAATTATGTGATATATTAATAACTGTATTGGCCATATAGCCTAGGCTATTAGGTGTACCTTATAGTATCAGCATTTATCATTATTTATTTTATATATTTGATATTATAGTTTTATAGCTTTTATTTATGTAGTTTTTTTTAATATTTTTAATTAGTTATAACATTTTAATTTTAGTGTTTTATTGGTTTACATTATTTTAGGTTAAATATTATTTATTTATTTTAAATACACGATAAGAATTATTGTGGGGTTTTTGCAATTTTATTTTAGTACTTAATTTTAAATTGTACATAAATATATTTTATATATATATATATATATATCCTGTTGAATACCTTAATTACTTACATATTACATTTTATTTAAATTTTATTTAATATTCTATCAGAATTATTGTCTATCCAGGAAGTCTAATTTTATTTTTAATATTTAATATAATATATTCCTAAGTACTGTGTATTGATTCTTTGTGTGGCCGGTAATGGTTCATGTCGGGATAAGGATGCAATTGTTGTGAGGGTGAAATTATTTCCAGTATTCTTACTATTGGCGAAAGTAAGTTTCTTAAGGCATTAGATATATATATATATATATATATATATATATATATCTATAGAAACCCCAAATCCTCCAAGTTGATACACCTTTATCGACTTTCATTTGCAATCGGTCTAAAGTATTCGAGGCATATTTTTTATGAACTTTTTATTACTGATAACCTGGATAGAAATTTGATAAGCTTTATATTTTATTTAATATTATTTTAATTTTATATCTGGTTTTTCCCTCCACAATCACATTGGGTGAACGAATTAAAGTTTTGCTTTTTCATTTATCCATATCAATGCATGCACTCTGATTATTATTGTTATATATGTAAATATATATATATATATATAAATATAGGGGAAAGTCTCCGATTACCGACCCCTAAATGATTATTTGTAATACCTTATTCGATATTATATATATTTATTTGAAATTTTGTAATTTAATATTATGGCAATGAATAATATGGCTATTTTAAATTGTTGATATAATTATATATACAAGAATAAACAGGGGTGTCTGTAATCGGATACATGTGCATAATACCGACCCCCTTGTCTTATTACCGACCCCCTAAAATAATCGTGGTATAAATAATTATAGTATTATAATATCTAATACAAATATTAGATATAGGATAAAGGACAAATATTAGATATAACCTACATAAATATAATTAATTATAACATGCACGCAATTTATTTTTTATTGAATTTATGTTTTAATAGTAATATTAAATTTAAATTTAAACTTTATATTAATTATATTAAAATAGTGTATATTATTATTAAATATTTATTTATTAATCAGTATATATATAATTAACTGGAATAATGAATCCTAATCTATATCAATGATACACAAACAACTTACGACATATTTTATAAGAACAATACGGATCTATTTTGATTGGATATTATAAATCACATGGGGTCGGTATACCGATTATATATAATATATTTAATATATAATATAATATATAATATATAATATATAATATATTTAATACTTAATATATTAGGGTAATTTAGGGGGTCGGTAATAGGAAAATCATATGGGTTGCTATAATTAAGATATATTGGTTAATAGTTATTCAAATTAAATTATTTTTATAATATTTATAAACATTTTATTGATCTACAATATTTGCGTAGTATTAAATTTTCATTTAATTAATAAAGTATTTACAATGATTTAAAAAAAGTTATTATTCAAATATTTAAAATTTAAAAACAGAATATTAAATTTTATCAAATAACAATTGTAGGATTGAAAATTTTTAAAAACAAAATACTTATTCATATTTATCATTAAATTAATAAAAGTTCATTTATATATAATTTTATGATATCTCTTATAGTTACTGAGCTACGAGAGGGGGTCGGTAATCGGAGACTTTCCCCTATATATATAAATGTAGACATAAATACGTCTAATTAAGAAAATTAACATATATATATATTGCCACCATATATAGTATACCATACCTGTACATAATATATATGGTATACCTCTAAATATATTAAATGTAATGAGTCATTACTAATGACCTATGTAACGACATTGCTATTGTACATAGACATCTGCCATCGCAACCCAACCAATTGGAGACTCTGTAGTTAAAATCGAGAGGGTAGCACCAGTAAACAATATAAAGAATGAAGCTGATGATGATGTTATTCAATTAGATAACCGTTAGGATAACTTCTACATAGATAATATTATTTGTATACGTGTACCATACGTGTATATATATATATATATATATATATATATATATATTGTTTTTAATTGTAATTAAATTGTCATTTATATATCTATTATGGGGCGCTTTTTCACAAAAATAGCATGCATAGCTATGCTATTTTTATATATAATTGTTTAGGTTTTTTTATATCACTATTTTTTATATTTCATTAATTATATTATAATTATGTAATTTATTAATTTATTATATTAATAATCTAATTAAATCTAATGCATACAGGTTACATTATAACCTATTGTGTTATATTCTTTATTAAATATACCTTTACCATTCAATGGATATAATTATCCATAATATATTCTGTAAATTTGAAAGCCAATATCTTCAGCAACTTATCCTATATATTTATTTACTATTTATATAATTTAAATTTTAGAACATACGTAATGTCCTTTGTAATTTACGTATATACAAATCATTATACTAATACTATCTGGTTGTAATCTCTTACTCTATTGATTGCAATGATTATAGTTAATTAATGATTTAAATGACATACCTTACTTTATATAGTGGATTTATATATTGTTATATTATTGTTTATTATATAAGAGATATATAATATATACAACCCGCCCTAGTCTATATGTCCGTATTCGCTGTAGTCTACCTCGCACCCTATATGGGGCTTATTAACCACTACCACGACGGGGGTTGTTACTAACTATATATATATAATATATATATATATAGTATTCCTAATTATATTTAGTTAGTACTCCTAATTATTTAATAATATTACATTATTATTTAATGAATTTTTCTTGTAAAATTAATCCATAAATTATGTATATATATATACAATATTGGTATTCAGTTAATATCAATTGTATGAAGTAATAATTATATCAATAAGTTTACTAACAATAGTATTCACTATCTGTATTTAGATGTATTAGGTTAATTTATATAATCACATGTGATATGCATATTTCTATATAAAAGTCTATAGCATTATTTAAGCCTAAAATATATGTAGTTATAAATTAAACAATAGATGGCAGAAGATTAAGATTAAATATAGCATATTACGTCATACACATATTGTAGTATAATTGTCTTATTACATCATCCCATCATTTGTAAATTAGAAGTCAATATATAATAGAAATCTGTAATAATATCTCCCAGCTGTGCAAGCCTAATAACGTATCAGATGCACATCAACTTTGTGTAAATAGATAGTTATCTGACATTTAGTATACTTTGATGTTTAATAATGGAACAGCTTCTCTTAAAGTTATTGTTCGGAGAAAATCAGTATAGAGATTACACATTATATCATGATTGATGTTTTCGGCAAATACAAGGAATATATCATAATTATATATACAAAATTATATTAGTGTTGTAATATCTTATTATAATATAATTATTACATAATAATAATTTTAATTTGATGAAACATATTTAATTTTACGAAGAACAACCTATTTATAATTTTATATTATTTAAAGCTAACAATACACTGTTTTATATTTCAGTTTTATAGAATAACTATATACATGATCACTATAGATATATCTAATGAATCCATTATATATAACTAATAGTATAACTATATTACCTCAATGTAACTATAGTTAGATTGATATTCAAGTATATACAACTATAGCCGATCAATATTATAAATATCTTAAATATATCTTATATAAACCTATATAACATATGTTATTGATATTATATAGTTACTTATATTATATGATATATAGTTATATTATTATTAAATCATGTACCTCAAATAATAGAATTCACAGGAGGTTATAATATGTCCGCGGAGAAATATGAATCAAGAATTGGTAAAAAAATAAATTAAAATAAATAAAATAAATGTAAAACTTTAAATTGATTATTTAATATTTTATTTTATTTTATATATATAGAATATAAAATATAAAAACTTATAAAAATATTCTTATATTTATAGTATCCAAAATAATGATCTATGATATTTTAATGAAATATTATTATTTAATATAATTTTATTTTGAAATATGCTTATTAATATTATAAATGTTTTATTAATAATATTAATATTTTTATAACATTTTCATTTTATAAATATTATGTATATATGTGTCAAATAAAAATGAATAATTTAATATATATTCATATTTAATATATATTAAAAGAATACAAATTATGATTTAAATATTGTGACATAAATGTAATGTTTAATTTGTATAAATTAAGTAAACAAATAATAATAAAGCATATGCCGAATATATTTGTAAAAAAAGGTGATATCGTTCAAATTCATTATTTACATGTTATCTGAATATAATAATGTATGTTATTAGGAGTTATATTTAGTGGAGGTGTCAAGGAGTGATTAGCATAAGTAAACATATAGGCAAGACAAGATAAATTAAGTTCTTAGAAAAGTAATTCAGATATTTCATACCTATACTATAGTGTTCACTTCAGATAAAATAATTAATCAATTACGATAAATAATTACAATATTTCTATAGTGGCATCTAAAGGTGAATATATATATATATTTAAAATAAATTTATATACAATTATTTACATATTTATGTAACAATAGATAACGTAGAATAAATAAAACAAATAGGAATGCATTAGAAATAATGTTAAATTGTTCACGCAATTTCACATGTGTGTTATATAGCTAACGAGAAATGTACCTAATTCAGCAAGTTGATCTCTACTTCACTCTGTCAGATGATAGCGGAAAATAGTTCGATGGAAAAAGATAGATTCTTAGACCTATAATAGCTGTAGGTATTATATTTATACAATATACACACCTCATACTTCTATTTTATATTCTATCAATCTTCCTTTTAATATTCTAGCACACATATGCACACAGTATACACATATAGTATGTAATATATAAATATTATATTATATACTCGAATACATGGTTAAATAATCCTATATCAATTATTCTGAGAATGTTCTCAATGCATACTATATTCTACTTTATTGCTTTACATATATATTATTATATTATTTTATTTTAACACCGTTTAAATATAATATATATTAACAATAGTTTATACTATCTACATAGAGAGTAATTATGACAATTAATAATTAATAAAGTTCAGTCGTTACTTACTTTACTTTAGTCCCGTGACTCGAGAATCGTAGGGGGAACATAAACACTTCTATGATAACAGAAACTTCTCCAATCATCTCGGTTTATCTTCATTAGTAACAAATCCTCTAAGTTATAACTATAACGAATATATTCGATGTCCATTTGCAAATATTATTCATCCAGTTTAACCTGGGTCGTCCTTGCGATATTTTTCCATCTACTTTACCTTGAAGAATCGTTTTGGCTAATGAGTTGTGTCGAGTGATGTGGCCGAACCAACATAATTTCCGTTTCTTGACTATTGCGAGGAGAGGAACATAGTATTCAACCAGTGACACAATTTTCTCTTTTACGATAACGTTTGTTATTTTTTGTCGGTAAGTGATACCTAAGAGACGTCTGTGAGATTTGTTTTCAAATGCAACTACTTTCTTCTCCATGGATTCTAATATAGTCCATGATTCACATCCATATAGAAATATCGAGAGTATTAATGATTTATATAGGTTGTACTTTAAGGTGAAGTTAATCTTTTTGCTTGTCCAGATCTTGTCAAGTCTTACTATTGTTGATGTTGCAGTAGCTATACGTATTCTGATTTCTCATTCGCTTGAACCATCTTTTTTAAGTGTAGCACCTAAGTACTTACATTGATTTACTTCTTCCAATTCTTCTCCATTCATTATGATCTTAGCATGTACATTATTTTTATTACTATTTACCATAGTTTTTCTTTTTTCACTGCTGACCTCCATATCGTAATTACCTGCATGTAATGCTAGGCTATCTGTTAGCTTTTGTAGTTCGCAGTTACTTCCTCTTATTATATATATATTTCATCTGCAAATCGTAAGTTTGAAATTGTTCTTCCGCCAATAGATATGCTTGAATGATGATCTTTTAACGTATCTGACATAATTTGTTCAAGATAAATGTTGAAAAGAATTGGCGACAAGAGACAACCTTGCCGTACACCAACTATTGTTTTGAAGTAATCACCTTTAATATTGTCTAGTAGAATTGCACTAGTTGAACTTTTATAAAGTAAGTTAATCAGTTGCGTTATCCCATCAGATATACCAACATTGTCCATAACCTGCCAAAGTCCTTGCAAGGGCGATCATGATGCCACTCTCGATCAAACGCTTTTTTAAAATCTATGAAATTATGAAATAGATCTTTCTGTATTTCTATATGTTTTTCCATAATTATTCTACAGTTTGTGATTTGTTCTACGGTGCTTCTACCCTTATGGAAGCTTGCTTGTTCTTCAGATAATATATCAGTCGTTACTGAATAAATAAATGTTTAGCTTACCTTTAAAACTAAGCGTTGTAATTATTTCACGAAGATCAAAGGGAAACTTGTTTCATTCATTTGGACCATCGATGCTACAATCTCTCGAGTACTACTGGGGTCGCTTCTAATCGATGTAGATATTGTTTCTTGAGCTTCGTTCTTATATATGTGGCTGTATTAGTTCAGCTAAATATGAAGGTGTATGATTATGGTAGGCAAGATGTATTAGTACTAAGAGTATGTATTTTATACGCGAAGAAATCCAGTGCTGTTTCTTCATCAGGCTAGTAATACATATATCATTGTTTATCGATCTATATGGCAAGTTGTAGATCATTCTAACTGCTCTTTTTTTTTGCAACTTTAAAGTAATTAGTAATTACTAATGACCTTAGGGGAAAGTAACTTAATACGGACACTTTAACAATAAATGGTCTTAACATTTTATTACTCATTATTTGTATTCAAAAATTATAATATATCAATAATATGATTATAGATATTATTGTGATTTTAAAATTTTATCTAATCTTTTAATTCCATAGATAACAGGGGTGTCCGTATTCGGTACCCGTGTCCGTATTCGGTACCCGTGTCCGAATTCGGACCCACTGTGTTATAATACGGACACCCTATATACAACTATATAAACTATATATTATTGATGAATCAATCAGACAAATTACAATTAAATTATTTATAATTTATAATAATGTAATTAGTTAATTTATTTATTTTTTATTATTTTTTAATTAAATTAAATTAATTTAAGTATCTGAATAATACAAATTTTAGATTTAGCTTTATTGGTGGTATTAATTTATAACGCACGCGATTTTTATGAAAATCAGAATAATTCATACGCTGCACGCTGATTGGTTATATATAACATCTTATAGGGTGTCCGCATTAAGACATTTATAGTTTCCGTATTATGGACTTATATGACCTCTAAATATATGCTTATAACATAATGAATAATTGATAACAAATATATAAATTATATATATATATAATTTTTAGAATGCATTATTTTTTAATAATATAGTTTTATATAATATCGATACAATTGTATATTATTGAGAAAGTTTTTAGTTGACATTTTTTTTCATAAATTTAACAACGTAATAAAAAAATCAGTTTATTGAATATATCAGCACTATTTTGAATAATTAAAAAATAAAAAATACTTTGACTATTTATATAATTATGAATATTTTATTATTACAACATTTTTTAGTGTAATTTTGTGGACTACTTATGTCTTATGTAAAGAATAAAAAATATGTATCAATAAGTCAAGTTTAAAAATAAAAGATGTCAAGTTATATAAAAAAATCACAGAAACGAGTTAAATTCTGAATGCCAAACTATAAAAGGAATAGAATAGCTAAACAAATGAAAAAAATAAAAACTAAAACAAACAAGATGAAGGTTTAATAAATAATACCCGTAAACAATAATAAAATATTCATTGAACATTTTTTTTGTAGGATTTATGGTTTCTGAGATACCGAGAGTGTCCATATTCGGTTACTTTCTCCTATATGGTGAATTGTAATCAATTTTAATAATTTCATTAATTTTCTTAGAAATTAATAATTTAAAATAACACATAACTAGATATATTACGAACCAATAACCATATAACATTTCTATAACTCATAATAATGATATATTCCGAAACCATTAACCACATACAATTCTACAACATAAATAATAACTATAGTTAATATATGAATCAGATAGAGTGTAAACACTCAGGAAAATACAAAAGCAAAGCTTGACTAGGTATTTTCCCACTCAACTTGATAACAGCATTACAAGAATAAAAAATAAAAAAAATATTAGTAAATTATAAAATGACAATAACTTATTTTAAAATTTCAATTTTGTATATCATTAGAACTATAATTTTGTATATATATATATATATATATATATATATATATACTATTGTATATATTATTAAACTTATTTGATTTGTAAATGTGATTCGTGTAAATGAAAATCGTGCTGAATAAATAAGTAAGAATATACTTGAATATTGTTATCAAGGAGAGGTCATCATTTTCAGTTAAATACAAAATAAAATATAATAAATAATAAAAGTATATATAAATAAAATAAATGTATATTAAAAGAAGAAAAATATATAACACAAATGAAATAAATGCATAAAATATGTAAAAAATATAAAAATGAAAAAGAAAAATATAAAGAAACTAAACACAATAAAAAATATAAATAGTTAACTAATACGAAGAGGTAATAAATAATTTAATATTTGTTTTAAAAGTTTTTTTATTCATTAATTTGTGAAAAGAAGCTGGTAATGCATTCCATATCTCAGGAGCTTTGTTAGTAAGGCAAAACGATTTTCTATGTGTTCTAATTTTGGGTAAAACCAATTTTTTAGATAAAGGCTTATAAATATTTGAATTTTGTGTAAAAAGATATTGTAAAATTATAGGCAAAGATTTAGTCATATATATATTTATATATTTTAAGATATTAATCTTTATAATATCTTGAAATTTTAAAAGATTGAATTTTTTATAAATTGTATCTATATCTACATTAAAAGAAAAAAACAAATTTTGTATTACCCTATTTTGCAATATAATAATTGGTTGAATATTAGACAAAAATGTACTACCCCAAATAGATGAACAATAATTTAGATGACTTTCAAAAATACTATGATATATTTGTATACGATTTTGTAAAGGTAGTTTATGTTTTATTTTATTTATAATAGCAATGGATCTACTTAGTTTTGATCTGATATAATTTATATGATAATTCCAGTTACATTTATCATCAATTATTATACCAAGGAACGATAAATGATTCACCTTCTCTATAATTTCATTATAAACTTTTAATTCTAGTTTCTTTTTTGATTTAGAATTTCGAATATTATAGAGCATAACTTTGGTTTTTTTTTTACATTTAATGTTAATTTATTACTAAATAGCCAGTGAGTTAAATTATAAAGGTCATCTTGTATATATATATATATATATATATATATATATATCAAATATATATATAAAATCCGTAAATGGTTATTAAGTGTTCAATGATGGATTAACAGCTATAGGGGAGGGAAGGGGGTATACCACACTACAGTGGCCGAGGACGGAGTAGTGGTCGTTTTAATTAACGCTTAAATGGTGCTTGATAGGATAACAATTTCTATATACAATATTTAGATAATCAAAATATCTATAATATATATATATAAAAATGTATTATATAGTAAATTTTTTTAAAAATAATTAATTAATTACTCCTATTTATTACATAATAATTTTTTTTCAAATTTTGAGAATAACATGATTATATATATATGTATGCTTATTTATGCGTAATAAGAGTATGTGCATATATAATTAAATAATTGAATCAAATAAGGTATGTATGCATCATAAATATAATTATTGAATATTACATAATTAACAAAATATAAATCGAATACATTACGAGACACCTATGGCATTTTCTGGTACTAGCGGCCACTACTATAGTATACGGCCTTGCCTTATTGTAGTTCTTTTTGTAATGCCTAATCAAACGTTTATATTATTAGGTTAAACAATTTATATATAAAAGTGAAATCACAGTATTCTAGAATTATATTATTTCTAGTTAATTCAAAAAAAATAATAGCCTACAATTCAGTATTTATCGATATATTAGAAATCTTCTGAGGCATATTAATTATCGGCCACTATATTGTATATATACACTATAGGGAGTATACTATCTTCCCTCGCTTAGTTGAAACCTACATAAAGCAATCTGTACAGAATTGTGTTCTTTAGAACTTGGGTACAGTACGTTAACCTAACGCTATTAGTGTACCACATTCGAAATAGCACTATATAGTGCCACTGTAATATGCATATTATATATTATAATGTCCTTATAAGAACACTTTAGTGAATTTCACATTTACAATTATATCAGATATTTAAGTTTAAAAAGGAAATGAAAATAAACAATTTTAATAATAACTCGTTATATAATCAAATTTGATAAACTAACTATTTTATATTAATATATCATGATTATTATTACAAAAAATACCACTATTTAATTTAAATATAATAATTAATTAATACAACACCCTTTACGATTATACCTGCTAAAGAAGCATTTACCAGTCAATTTATTAGGGGTGTAATATAACATTTACGCGCTATATACTATTAAATGATATACATATACATACTTATATATTACTAATATTGAAATTAATCTAATATAATATATACTTATAATTTATTTAATAATTATATAATTAATATTTTAATATTTGTATAATAATTTAATACATTATGTGTTGATAAATAATTTATTAAATTGGTTATATTAGCAGGGAGATCCCTGATATTAGTATATATATATATATATATATAAATATATATATATATATATATATATATATATATATATATTTATATATATATATATATATATACATAACACAATTATATATATATATATTATAATTGAATTTAAAATGTTTTTAAAATACTTTTAACGTTAATAAAATCAATATATATATATATATATATGAATGAATGAATGAATTTATTTAAAAAACACAGAATTCACCCCTCACTGGTGTATAACGTAATGAACAAACAAATACAAAATAAAACGAATTGATTCCAAAGAATTGTAGTTAAGAAAAATATATTACAATATATAAAAGGTATTATACAGAGTTTGTAGTAAATGATTTTTCAATTTAATTTAAAACAATGGGACGATTGGATCTTGCGTATATCATATGGTAATATCCATGTACGAGGAATATATATATATATATATATATACATATTTTACATTATTATACATTACGTATAAGTTTTACGATATATTGTATATATATATATATATATATATATATATATATATATATATAATATTATGCAAAATGTGTTAGTAACATGAGCTTGTATTTTATATGAGAAGAAACTATGAGCCAATGAATTGTCTTCATCTTGTTAGTAGTACATGTATGCATATAGATCGATATGTCAAGTTGTAGATCGTTCTAACTGATATTTGTTGTAATTTTACTAATGGATCTAGATCTTTAGCTGTCAGATTAATTAGTAGAATATTACAATATACTATAGACTACCTTATATGGTAGATAACACGTGAATAGTTACTATTGACATGTTTAAAAGTGATGAATTTACGAATTTTACGGATACGGTGAAGATGAAAATTTGCATTTCGTATTTCTATTGAAATAAATGATAAAATAAAATGAGTTGTATCAAAAATAACGCCAAGATTGTGAAATTTTTCAGTGAGATGAAGAATTTGTGTATTGAATATAAATTGGTGTTTATTGTATATTGAATATAAATATTTAATAAATTATAAATTATATATAAATATTAGTTTAGTTTTTCTAGGATTTATTTTCAGTGTATTCGAGTTATAATATTCAATAATGTATTTTAACAGTTGATAGGTTTTGATGTGCATCAGAATAATTTGGAGATTGAGCATCAGTGTATATTTGTAGATCATCAGCAAAAGAGTGACATCTAATTTTAGGGTAATTTTTAAATAATTTATAAATAGGTGAAATATATAGGTGTATATATATATATATATTAAATACAATTGGTCCAAGAACGGAGCGTTGGGATAAACCATATGTAATGAGGAGAAGTTTTAAATGTTGAGCTACCAACTTTAATATTACAAAATCAATATTTTATATACAATGTAAACAACTCTAGGGTAGCTCCGGATATACCAATTTCTCCTAATCTTGATAGTAGGATCGTATGATTAAATGTGTCAAATGCTTCTGACATATCCAACAAAACGAGGAGTGTACTTTCCCTAAATGATAAAATATCATTATTGATCTTAAAAATCGCTGTTTCCTACGTGCACCTGTCACATATATGCACTTTGATGGAAATGAATAATGTTATTATTTATCAGGAATTGAGTTATTTGTGGACTGATAATTCGTCCGATAATTTTTGTAAATATTAACAGTTGTTATACATGTCGGTAGTTATTTAAATCTTCAAATTCTCCTTTTGCATCTTTAATAAATATGGAAATTGAAGCTGTTTTCACTGAGTCAGGTAGTATAGAATCGTTTAAACTCTAGATAATGAATGCGTACGGATGAATATATACGGCTCAAGCACATATGCTAATTTGTGGAGAAGAGTAAGTGGTAGGTTAATTGATCATTAACATATATAGATATTGTAGTTCTAATCAGTTCACAATAATTTCAGAAGATGAAGACGTGAATTTATCAACAATTTGAGAGGAAGGCTGAAGTATGACATACACAATTAACTGATAGACAGTTAATTATCGTTGTTACTTTTGTTTCAAAATATTTAGCGAGACTAAAGAAGAATGTATACAAGAACAATGCAATTCTATAAATGAAGATATGTCAAGAAACCGATCGAATAAAAGATATAAAACATTAAAAATTCTCATTAAACCAAGTCATAAGAAGATGATGATTATATTTGATAACAATGATACACCCTTGGTGGACAATAACGGACTACTGAGGAGGGGGACCGAATACTGTAATGAACTATATAACTGCCATATAAATATAAATGAAGAACTAATTAAAGTCACAATAACATCCAAGCATGATACTTCACTACCTATACAAGAATCAGAATTGAGAAATATAATAAACACTCTGAAAAATGGAAAAGCTCCTAGTATTGATAATATACCCTGTGAGCTAATAAAGTATGGATGGGAATTACTAGATATCATGACTTCACTATGTCAACACATTTTAGAGACAATAGAATGGCTGGCACAATGCCAAATCACTAATCACATCATTTCCAAAGAAAGGTGATTCAAGAAATGTCTTGAACCATCGAACAATTAGTCTAATTAGCCACGCAAGCAAAATAATGTTAAACATACTTATGATAAGATTAAACCAACAAGCTGAATATATTCTTTCAGAAGAACAAGCATGCTTTAGAAAAGGACGTAATACTGTTAAATAAATAGTAAATTACCGAATGATCATTGAAAACATCTAGGAGTTCAACATTTTGTTTTCATAACTTCATTAATTTTAAAAATGCATTCGATCGTGTGTGGCACGAAGGACTATGGCATTCTATGGATAGTTATGGTATAAGACAATATATAACAGAAACCATTAAATCATTGTATGCAAAATCAAAAAGTACAGTCTTACTGGAAAAACATATTGGAGTTCCCTAAACTTATATGGGTGTACGACAAAGATGTCCCCTTATCCCATATTTTATTTAATATCTTTCTCGAACAAATTATGTCAGATACCGAAATAAATAACATTTAAGTATTTTCATATGCGGTAGACAAATATCCAACCATCGATTTGCTGATGACATTGAATTAATAAGTGTTATAACTATGAACTACAATAATTGGAGTGATATGATATGGTATGAAATTAGCTCTAAAAGATAAACACAAGTTATAAAATAAAACACCTGGTGAACAGCAGAGATGTTTACATGCAAATATCAGAATGAATGGAGAAATAGATAAATTTAAATATATAGGAGCTATAAATAAAGATGATACCAGTGAAACAGATATCCGAATTAGACTAGCCACCTCTACATCGACATTGATAAGATTGCAAACTTTATGGGAAAGTAAAAAAACAGGCTTTAAAACAAAATGTAGTCTGTATAAAATACTAGTGCCCTCAATATTACTATATGGCTGCGAAGCTTGGACGATAACTGAAAAGATGGAGAAAAAAATGGCTATTAAGTGTACATTACTTAGAGCATAAAATCAATATTTAAATTAAAAAGAAAATTAACTCTTATGTTGGGAAGTTTTCGCCACTATTTACAATAATCAAAAAAAAAGAAAGTTGTGTTGGTTTGGATACGTATCACGTCACAATACTTTCGGTAAAACCATTCAAAAAGATACAAATCGAAGATGTACGACCTCGTGTCCGGCCAAATACGGAATGGATGGACTACATTTTTAAATGGACATCCAAAGATCTCGGCGATCTACTGACGATGACGAATTACTGAAAAGAATGGCGACGTTGTTGTGTAAAATATTCATATTGCCCCCACGATTCAAGAGTTACGGGATAAAAGTAAAAGTAAAGTACATGGAAATATATATATATATATATATATATATATATATATACTTTAATATAATAAATAAATTATTAGAAACTAAATCAAATAAATATTATGCAATAATGAAATTAAATATATATTGAATAGAAAATTTATAAAATAAAAAAATATATATGCAATTATGGACGGATTTTATGTATACATTATTTAACTTAATTACAAATCTATGGTTATATCTGAATTTAAATTAGAAGTAGGTCAATTTGTAAGCATTTTAATTATACTAAAAATTACATATATAATAAATATTAGTTGGTAATTTATTTAACTAATATCTAATAATGTATATAAAATATAATTTTATAAACAAATAAACGCATATATACACAAATATTCTTATTTAATAAATATAATAAAATTACATAGATTAAATATACTAAAAATAAAAATATATAAAAATATGATAGTGATTAGCTAATAATAAACACGTATGACATGCGTCGTATATATGGTATGAAGATGTATTTAAGATCATATAAAATGAGAGAAATGTAATATATAAATATATTTATATAATATATTTATACAATATATTGTATATATTATTTTGTCATTGAAATAATATATAAATTTAGTTTGTTTTATTTTCAGCTAATTTAGATATTTTTATAAAATTTTCAGTTCCGGTTGTTTTGACTAAATCATAAAAATATCCATCAATATTTTGTAGAAGAGAAGAGGGTGTATCAAATTCTACTATTTCTCCCTGTTCCAATACCTATTATAATTATAAATATATGATTTTTTACATAATACTAACTATCAAATATTAACCATATATATATGTTTAAAATGTTATATAAATAAAATAAAATGTAAAATGTTATTCATTATATTAACCTAGTAAGTATAATATATAAAAATATGTAATAATAAGTTACCATTATTCTATCTGAATATATTATTGTATTTAATCTGTGGGCAATCATCAATATGGTACAATCATTAAATTTCTCTCGTATTGTTTGTTGTATTATGACATCCGTTCTGTAAAATATCAATACATTAATTATATATACATATAATTAATTATATTACTACGTTCAGCTCATTAGATTGCTATATTCATTAGAAAATAAAAATGGAGATTAATAATTAAGTTTATATTTCGTGAACTATTTATATTTAAAATATTGAATTATGAAATAATAGCACAACGAATTTAATACACGACTACACTTAATAAATAGACATTTACAATACCTAATTATGTGTATTGTTATTATATGTTACAGTGATGATAATGTTAATAGTGATGCTAGTGATGATGAAGGGTGGTGTTGTTGATCATTATTATGTCGATGATAATGATAATGATTATAATTATGGTATTGATTATGATAATAACTATGCTCTTATAAACAATGAATAATTTATTATATACCAATTATATATTGTGATCTCCTATACAGTATCAATCGTACACGTAACTAATGACAACAATGATGGTGACTCATCACTAACTGGATATCAACATTAGCCGTAGCTTCGTCTATCACAATGATCCTATTATTATTAAGTAGAGCTCTAGCCAGACATAACAATTGCCGCTGCCCAACGCTGAAATTAGATCCATTGTCTACGACCAGCGAATCCAAACCATTAGATAATGTTGACACATGCTTTGTTAATTGTACTTATACAATATATTAATTATGATGAATTATTGTGAATTTTATCTTTAGATTAATTATATTATTATTATTAAATTTATTATTTATTTAACAGTATTGATCATATAGTAATACATACATTATATATTATATATATATATATATATATATATATATAAATATATATATATATATATATGTTATATGCGCTACGCTTGTTTTATATATCTAATATAGATGTTTAAGTACTGACTGTATTTCTAGAAGTGACTTGTTGAATTTAGGATATGACTTTTATCAAATCATTCATGCATATCAACAATGGAAATATGAATGCATATGACACGCTACAGTGCACACACTTGTATAATACTAATAATATACCTTACAACAGCCACCCACTACCTAAGAAAAATAGTGACCACACTATTTGTTTATAAAAAACATTATATATATATATTTTTTTTTTTTTTTTACAAAATTACTACCCATAATATATATGCCATTACCTAAAAGTATAACCTACACAACCCTAAACTATAACTAAAACTAAACCTTAATCCTTGGTTACTCTTAAATTGATCCTATTTTCCACCCTACATGTCTGGCCAAATTTAATTTTATAGGCAGAAGTACCTTTAACTCTACCTTCAACTTCCCATTTTTCCTCACCCCAAATATTTTCTAATTTCCGTCTACCTAATTTACGTTTTTTTATTCTAACTATAGTCCCAGCCTCTAATTCGTCTTCTTTCTTTTTGTCATTTATTTTTTTTCTAGTTAATTCTATTCTATGTTTTACTTTACTGCCGATTTCTCCCATTTTCTGCTTCGTCTCCCATAACCAATCACTGTCCGTGCCTCTCCCATACCTCTCTAATCTTAAATCAACTGGTAATTTTTCTTCACGTCCAAACATTAAAAAAATGGAGAAAACCCTGTTGTCGCATGAGGCATAATATTATACGCATGAATCATTTTGGGTAAATGAATCGGCCATTTGGACTTTTCTTCCGTACACAAAACTCTTAATAAATTAATAATAGATCTATTCATGCGTTCGCATTGTCCATTACCTTCTGGATGATAAGGACTAGTCCTACTTTGGTTAATATTAAATAACTTGCATATTTCCCTAACTACTTCCGCTTGAAAATTACGTCCTTGGTCGGTATGTATTCTCTCCGGAGTCCCATAACAATAGATCCACTCATTCATTAATATCTTAGCTACCGTAATTGCTAACTGATTTCTAGTAGGAATAGCTCTAGTAAACTTAGTATATGAATCGGTCATTACTAATATACTCTCTCTTCCATCTGAGGATTTATCAATATTAACGAAGTCTAGAAACACTAACTCCAATGGTCTAGTTGCACCTAAATATCCCATATCTATTTTAGGATTTCTACCCCCTCCCTTAGATACTTGACATATTTCGCACTTATCTATATACTCCTTAATATCTCTATATCTACCTACCCAGGTATACTTTAGACTGATTCTCGCTACCGTTCTATCTATACCCTGGTGACCATTGGCATCGTGTACCCCTTGTAAGATCTCCCTAATTAACTCACGTGGAACTACCAATACCTTATCACCATTTTTCCTATTCTTATATAGAACTCCTTCTTCTATTATGTAGTTATCATTATTTATTGACCCACTTTCTAAGTGTTTTATTATCTCTTTTAACCTATGCTCCTCCATTTGCATCTCCCTTATCTTCCCTTCCTCTATGCCTGCTATTATACTAATATCATTGATCTCTAGATCATCCTCATATAATCTTTTGAAATCATCCCCTTCTACCTCATTATTCTCCTCACATCTCCTAGATAACGCATCTGCTACTATATTTGTACTACCTGTTCTATATTTAAAACGTATTGGAAATGGCGCTAGTCTTGATACCCACCTCTGCTCTAAAGCTGTTAACTGTTTCTTATTTTCTATACACGCTACAGCGCTATTATCTGTAAATATTGTACACTATTTAGCCCCCATTAAGTAATGTTTAAATTTATCAGTTACCGCCCATACTACGGCAAGAAACTCTAGTTTCTTAGCCGAGTAATTAGCTTGATTTTCTTCTCCTGCCTTTAATGATCTACTAGCATATGCAATTACCTTCCTCTCCCCATCTATCACCTGGCTAAGAACAGCACCTAAACCAATATGTGATGCATCTGTCTCTAATATGAATGCTTCCTCGAATCTAGGTAATGCTAATATTGGTGCACTACTTAACTTATCTTTTATCTTCTGCATCGCTCTTTCACAGTCATCATCCCACTTAATATTTACCCGTCTACTCATTCTCTTACTTATACTACCTACCCCTGCCTCAGATTTCGTTAATTTTAATAATGGATGTACAATCTTAGTATATCCTTCTATAAACCTACGATAATATGATCCTACACCCAAGAATGACCTTAACTCCTTCAAGTTCTTTGGCCTTTTCCACTCTATTATCGTCTTAATCTTATCCGGTATCGTTCCTATCCCTTTATCTGATATCTTAAAGCCTAGAAAATGTATTTCATTTATAAATAATCTACATTTCCCTGTATTTAACTGAAATCCAGCTTCTTCCAACCTCATCATTACAACTTCAATATGTCCTAAATGTTCCTTCCATGTCTTAGAATAAACTAATATATCATCTAAATAACATACTACAAATTTATACATCTCTGATCTAAATAAGTTTGATATTACTCTCTGAAATGTAGCTGGAGCATTGGTTAACCCAAATGGCATTCTAGTAAACTCGTAGAGTCCCCACGGGGAACTGAATGCTGTTTTAAATTGATCCTCTTTTACTATTTTTATCTGGTGATATGCTGACTTTAAATCGAAAGACGAAAATACTTTAGCTCCCCCTAGTGCCTCTAATGAATCATCTATCCTAGGAATTGGATATGCATCCTTAATAGTCTTATTATTCAGCTGCCTATAGTCTACACATAATCTAATTTCTCCTGTACCCTTTTTTACTACCACTAGTGGACTTGCATATTCACTATTGGACTTAACTATTACCCCTCCCATCTCCCACTTAACAATCTGATTCTTCACTGCCTCTACCTGGGAAGGTATTATTCGTCTATAAGGTTGAGCGACCGGTATTTTGTCTATTGTTCTAATACTGTGTAATCCTACTTTAGCAGAAGCTAATCTATCATTATTTAAAAAAAATATTTTTCTATATTTATAAGTTAATTTTCCTATGCTCTCCTTAAAAATTCTATTTTTACACCCTATATAAACTTTTACTATCTCCTCATTATTAATACTAACACTACTTATTCCATTTGATACCCTACTTCTTATATGAATTCCCCTACTCACTCCAGTAATCGATATAACCCCATAAGTCTGTAAAATATTCATACCTATTATAAACAATCCCTTAATATTAGTTACTATGAAACCTACCTTCTCACTCTTCTTACCCCATAATATAATATCCGTTATTACTTGTCCCCTATATTCTAATTTAGTGCCATTTGCTGTTTTTAAATCAACTTTTGAGTTTACAGGTATTACTTTCAAGTCTAATGACCTTACCATCCCCTCTGATATCACTGAAACCTGACTACCTGTATCTATTAAACATTCAACTAACATCCGATTTATTACTACCTTTTCCCTAGGACATCTTCCTATTAACCTATTATTATTACCTATTTCCCTTGTACCCCCCTTTATTTTCCAGGCATTCGCCCCTTTCCTAGTTGCCTGATCTACTGGAAAGGTTGGCGGTTTAAATTCCTATTCCTACACCATTTACTAGTATGCCCTTCCCCTCCACATGTAAAACATCTAACTCTGTCTGTCCAGTTACCTCTTAATCTACCTTCCAACTCAGTATTCCTCCTCTCTAATATTTGTATACGTTCCTCCAACCTACTACCATCATTCCCTCTATTAGTTACTTCACCTATTACTTTATTAGTTTCTATCTTATAGCATATACCACCCTCCTTCACATTACTCATAGATTCAAACTCCCTCGCCATTGAGCGTATTTCAGAAAAACTTTTTTTTTTCCCTGATATTAATAAATATCGCCGTAATTCGCAGTCAAATACATTTGTTTTGAATGAATCTGTCATTAGCCCCTCCCACCCATCTACATCCTCTTTCAAACTTAACCCTATTTTTAATAATGGATGTACAATATTAATATAGCATCTATAAACATAGTAATATTCTCCCCTTCTCGTTGTTTCCTATCAACTAGATCATGTAACCTCTCACCCCGTGACCTCCTACTACTACATCTCTCCCTTAAACTATTAAATATATGCTCTTTATTTAAAAGTTTATTGCCTAACATTGATAATTCTAATTTTGCACCACCTCTTATATGATATAAAATATACCCTGCCGCATCCTCACCCTTATGCCCCAATAAATCTACACATTCCTCAGCTCTTGCAATCCACTCACCAGCATCTGTACCCTCATTAAAATAATCTAGTTTAACATATGCTAAATCTTTCTTAGCAGGTCTACCTACTGGCTTACTATCTTCTCCCATATCTTCTATATCCCTCTTATAACTATGTTTAATTACGTAAATAAACTAAAAATATTATTTTAAAAATAATATTTTATTATCTAAAATAATATTTTATTATACAAGTGTATGCAAAGTAACAATATCAATACACAAACCTGTTATCCTATGTTGTATTTCAATTTCTTCCTCTAGCCACTGGTCCTAGTCACCAATGTTATATGCGCTACGCTTGTTTTATATATCTAATATAGATGTTTAAGTACTGACTGTATTTCTAGAAGTGACTTGTTGAATTTAGGATATGACTTTTATCAAATCATTCATGCATATCAACAATGGAAATAGGAATGCATATGACACGCTACAGTGCACACACTTGTATAATACTAATAATATACCTTACAACATATATATATATATATATATATATATATATATATATATATATATTTATATATATTATTATTATTAAAATAAATAATTATAGAATGACTTCATAGGTTCATTGACTTCATAAAAATATAGTTGAATACATTATAATATATCGATAACTACCTCTTTTAAGGATTTCCATATCAAATGATCATCATATTTCTTAAAGGGGTCAAGATTTTCTCTTATTGTTCCGACAAATAATATTGGATCCTGTAATCATATATATATATATATGATGTTATTTATACATATTTATTTTAATTTCATTTTTTCTGATAAAATATAATAATAAAAATACTGAATTAATAAGTATATTAGCTTAAGTTATTTATTAATTTATTAAGATAATCTCTTTCAATGGTTATAGGGGAAAGTAACTGAATACGAACAGTGCCCGAATATGGATAATATCGGTATCTCAGAAACCATAAATCCTACAAAAAAATGTTTAATGAATAAAATATTCATAATTATATAAATAGTCTAAATAAGTATTTTTTATTTTTTAATTATTCAAGATAGTGCTGATATATCCAATACACTGATTTTTTTATTACGTTTTTAAATTTATGAAAAAAAATGTCAACTTAAAACCTAATGAATATATAAATGTATCGATATAAAATATAACACTATATTATTAAAAAATAAAGCATTCCAAAAATTATATATATAATTTTAATATTCATTAAGTTATACGCATATATTTAGAGGTCATATTAGTCCCTAATATGGACACTCTAGATGTCTTAATACGGACACCCAATAACCAATCAGCGCGCAGAGTATGACATTTTCTGATTTTCATAAAAATCGCGTGCGTTAAAATATTAATACCATCAATAAACCTATATCTAAAATTATTATTATTTAGATACTTAAATTGTATTATTAATTAAAAAATAATAATAAAAATAAATAAATTATTAACTAATTAAATTAGTATAAATTATTCATAAAATTAATTATAAATAATGTAATTGTAATTTGTCTGATTGATTCATAAATAATATATGGTATATCTAGTAATCTTTAGGGTGTCCGTATTCGGACATGGGTACCGAATACGGACACCTCCGTTATCTATTTAATAAAAGATTAATTCATATATTCATATATATACATATATATATTATAGTGTTTAAAAATGTAACGTCATATCTATCAAGTTTCAGATTAAATATAAGTTTTCTATGATTACGAATATGATTTTGTTTATATATTTTCTAAATCCGATGAACCCGAGATCAAAATGTAATATTTCCATCCCTCTCTTTCGAATGTTAATGGACTAGATATCAAATCAGTTATAACATTGTATAATTTATGAATGCATATACTTTTACTAAAAATTAATAAAATCAATACTATACTTTATTATACATTATATTATTATTTAGTTTAGATTTTCAAACAAAATAATTGTTTATTGTAATTCCCATTATTAAATATATGTTGTACTATTTTAGTTTAATTCAACCTTACAATTAACATATATATATATATATATATATATATATATATTACTATATGATTATGGGCGTATCTATTAAAGTGGGTGTGTATTGTTAAATTGTGTTTATTATTATTTAACAACTTTAAAAATAGATAAATTTCTATAAAAGTTTTACATTTTTTTTCTAGGTATATAATAATGAAATACAATAGATTAAATTAAAAAATTAAATACAAAATATTGTTACTAAAATCTAAGGGTTCAATACGTATAGATATAATAACATAGAAATAGAATACGAATTATAATTATTATTTTCAATATTTTCATATATTTCAATATATATAATAAATATTAAATAAATAATAAATATTTTGATATTAAAAATAATACTGGAATACAATTTTGAATTAGCGATGACTATCTTAGGGGAAAGTAACCTAATACGGACACTTTAACAAAAAATAGTCTTAAAATTGTATGAATCAATATTTTTGTTTAAAAATTAAAAAATATTAATTAGTATCTGATTATAGATATTATTATGATTTTAAAATTTTATTTAATATTTTTATTCAATATATAACGTGGGTGTTTGTATTCTGTACCCATATCCGAATACGGACACCATGTGTTATAATACGGACACCCTATATACCACTAGATAAACTATATATTATTGATGAACCAATTAGATAAATTACAATTACATTATTTATAATTAATGTTATGAATAATTTAATGTAATTTAATTAGTAATAAATTTATTAATTTTTATTATTTTATTAATTAATAACACAATATAAGTATCTAAATAATACATTTTTAAAACAGTAATTATGTATATAATGTTTAGAATGTTTTAGTTTTTAATAATATAAAGTTATATTTTATAACGATATATTTTTATATTCTTGAGAAGGTTTTAAGTTGACATTTTTTTTCATAAATTTAAAATCGTAATAAAAAAGTCAGTTTATTGGATATATCAGCACTATCTTGAAAACTTAAATAATACTTATTTAGACTATTTATATAATTATGAATATTTTATTCATTAAACATTTTTTTAAGATTTTTTTAAGATTTTTAAAGATATAACGTGAAAATTTGATAATAGTTTTATATATTACATTACTTTAAACTAGTTGTATCCGGTTTAGATATAATAATATAATTTCATACAAATTTAAATTTCAAAAGAAAATATAGATAAATATAAAATTTTAAACCATATGTTTAATTAATTATTAATCTATGGAGAAAATGTAAAATATATGATAAATAATTACTTCAAGTTAGAAAAATATTTGTAAATTGTGATAAATTTATTTCGCGTTAGATTTTTCAATTTTTTGATTCTATGAAATGAATGTTTAACTTTATATTGATCACGAGTTATTAGCATTCAAGCGATGGTTACACACATTCACATGTTATTATTTATGAAAACAAATAACATAATACGATAACAATTAATTAATAACATGTAATACAATTACCAAAACCTGTGGTATAATACTTATATTTCTCCTTAAGTCATTAAGACCTATCTTAGATATATCTACGCCATCGATTAATAGTTGACCTTCAAATTCATTCAATCTAAATAACATCGATATTAATGAACTCTTGCCAGCTCCTGTCCTACCTACTATCCCTATCTATAAATTATTTTATTTAATACATTAATATTATTAGTTATATTTTATAAAGGAATTTTTTAATATTAATTTTATAAATATTTATATATATATATAATAATAATAATAATAATGTAAATTAAACATTATTTCATGTTAATTAAGTTTTATCAGTGAATTTACATATTTATTAAAATCATAATAATTTTCAAAATTATATATTCTAAAAAATGAATAATTTAGCAAATATATCGTAAAATATAAAATACATAGATTTATTTATTTGTAATATATGCATTCCGGATATGCATAATTATATAAATATATATTAAGGAAATAGTTATATTTATCTCAATTATTAACCTTTTCTCTGGAAATGATTTTAAAATTGATATTCTTAAGAATTAAAGGTGCATTTTCACTGTATTTCATATTAACTCCACTAGCAATAATTTCTCCATTTTTAGGCCAATTATTTGATGGTTTAAGATCGTTGGTAGATTCTAATTCTGCCTCCGGTTTTATATTCACGTACTCTATTCCTCTTTCAACCGATGTCATCTATACATCAGTAAATATTCTAAATCATATATATATATATATATATATATATGTGTGTATTTAGGTCTTAAATATTTAGAAGTGATCTTATATAATTGTGTATACATAAATGATCGGCTCTCGTTAAAAGCATAGATGCCTTAACATGAGAGCGGCTTCGAAGGGAGATTATAGCCATATATTGTTTTTACTATAGATTATATGTATTTATTAAAATATTACTACATATATAATATATATATATTTTAGAATTTTAACTAAAAAACTATTCATAAGTGATAACTTCATCTAAGTTTATGGATGGACCCCCCTCAAATAAAATAACAATAAAAACAAATATATACATATATAAATATATTAAACATGATTATATTAAGGTATTTAAGATAACCATGTTCTCGACTTGCATACTTTGCCTGGTACCCCACTGAAATAAATTAGCCAGCATCGTAGAGTAGATTATAGTTAACCCCATCATTCCACTCGTTAAACCTATTGTTCGTATTGTTAAATAACAATTATAATTAATATAACAATAGTAATAATAATATTAATATTCGTATTTCAGTTTGAAAGTTGATACATTTTTTTTATAAAAAAAATTGTAATTGGCGTATACGCCAAAGAGAATTCCATATATATACAGTTGTTTTATATGATATACTTAATGTTAGGTATCGTTCTCTAAAGTTAGACCAGAAGAAGTGATTATAATAATGGCGGATTACTAACTTGACGCGTAGAACACACAGGTGATTGTCACTACGCACACGAACAGCGTACATATGAGGTCTAGTCTGATACACATCCATCTCGTTAAACTGATGAACATGAACCAAGCTTCCGTGTGATGATCCTATACAGACGATTTAAACGTTTTATGGTTCAGTTGGTGTATATAATAGTAATATAATATATAGTTTATTAGGTAAACAAAAAAAAAATAAACAAAAATATGGAATAAAAAATAGATATGAATTGATACCCAAATCGATATGGTACACAAATTAACATTGGGTTTACATTTAATAAAAAAACGCCTTGGTTTATGCATGCCGAATAATATATAGTGAACTATAATTGATATTAGAGTCACATGTATGCTTTTAGTATAGATTATATGTATTTATTAAAATTATCATTACATATATAATTATATATATATATATATATATATATCAGAATTTTGACTAAAAAACTATTCATGGTTTTTATTATTATATATTAATATATAGTAAATAAATATCTATATAATTATATATATTTATATATACAATATATAATAAATATTAAATACAATTTGTATTTTCAAATCGATTTGGGAATTTGTGGGATCATTAGAATTACACAACACAAATAGATACATTATGACTATTAGGTATATATTATATAAAGCTATAAATAAAAAGTAGGTGTATAATTAATATATAATATTATTAATAATATTTATATTTTTTATATTAAATTAATTATCAATAAATTCAAAAATGCAGTATATAGTATCCAATATTATTATTTATATAGCTCAAGTAGAAATGATACTATAATATGTGAGTTTAATAAAACAATTATCTTTGAAACATTTACTTAATTTAAGGTTATCGATATGTATCATAGTTTACATGATCCTAAACAGGTATTATCTTAAAGTGAATAACTCTTATAAGATATATGTTAACAATGATTATGTTCGAATCGGATTTAGTATTACTATAGTGAGTCTATTTGAACGATGTCTACCAAAGAACAGAATCAACTATACAAATATTTTTTATAACTTGAAATTGTAATTCAATTGTTTAGAAATTTAATAAATGGATTTGGTCCATATTTGAGGTAGTCCACGTCTGTCCTGCCTACTTAGTAGTAAGTGATCACTATTACGAACTTGATGAATGTCGAACTCATTGCCGATGTCAGACTGCATAGAGAAGCTCCTAATAGTGATGATACCACTAAGGCTGGCGTTAACGTGAGAGAATACCGCATATCTGCCTACATACACAAGTTGTAATGTGTTTAGTGTATTATATACTTATACGTATTGTTATTATTAGTATTGTTATTTTATGTTATAGAACCTCCTTTTTAATGCCATTCAGAATTTTGATGAAGTTGTCACTACAAAGTTATAATAAAACTTCTCAAAATTCCTTTCGTAGAGTCTTTCATGATTAAGGCATCATTAGCTTTAACGAGAGCCGATCATGTTTCACTTATACAATTTTTCAAGATGAAAAAATGGGGATTGAACCCGCATCCTACTACCTGCATTTCTGAATCCTTATCCAACTGAGCTACCCAAGCAGTTACAAAATATATATTATAAGTAACTAGGAATAACCTACATATCTTTATGAATAATATTTATTGTACTTATATACTATAAATCATTACTTAATACACATTAATATATATATATATATATATATATAACTGCCTGTGTAGCTCAGTTGACTAATACGTCAGACACACAAGCAGTAGGACATGGGTTCGAGCCTCGTCTGGACCATACATTAATTTTATAAAATGTGTCTTTAAATATTATTTATTATATGCGCACAATTTAGAAGTGATCTTATATAATTATATATACATAAATGATCGGCTCTCGTTAAAACCATGGATGCCTTAACATTAGAGCGGCTTCGGAGGGATATTAGAGCCACATATGTTTATAAGTGAAACTTCATCTACGTTCCTGGATGAAATGAAAGGACTCACCAAATAAAAATAACAATTATAATAACAATATATATACTATTACATATTTAACTATACTAACTGGTTCCTTCTATTCTCTTAACATCCCGGGAGGTCTTAATACAATAGTTGCGAATGTATATCAACAATACGAACAGGGGTACGATGAATACGATTACTATGGGTATTACTGATGCGGACACTGCGAGTATCGCTACTACCAAGAAGCCGGTCTATAAATAGAATGGTAATTGATGATTCACTTTCACTTTTATACAATTAGAAAATTAACACATATTCTAGAATCATTTAAAATAATAAGTAGTATATCGATTTAAATAGTTTTAATTATAATTCGAATATCTATTTTCAAATGTGAATGAATTATAAATATTATTTACTACAATATGCCTAACACAACACCCTAGCACACTATTTAGTAATGTCAAGTATAGCCTAATTAAAATCTCCCCTACTGATAATTTAACTGTTATTTACATAGATTATAATCTACATAAGAAGTACTATATATTACTTCTGCAATATTGCATAGGATAGTATCTATAGTAATAACATATTCTATATGAACAATTATATACAATTAATAATTTAATTCCACGAAACAATGGAATATTTTGAAATATCAGGGCATAATCTTTACTTTCGAACATATGTTATATGAGTTAACTACACATAATAGCTATTTATAGATTCTAAGAAAAAATAAGAATAAGAAAATCGAAGTAAAAGTAATCATTATTTTACTGTAATGAACTATAGAACAGGATTAACTATTATTATTGTTATTATCATATACTGAGTATATATATGTATATATATGCTATATATTAAATTATATGAATATTAATGTACTTACACAGACTGTATCAATAAAGAAATATGGCATAATTTCATCTAATTGTCCGGTATCTTTTGAAAATCTATTAAGAATTCTTCCTAATCAAAATTAAATGAAATATTATGTACACTTAAATATATGACAAAAATAATATCTATATATTATATTATCATGTATCAATCTTGCATTAATATTATTTGAATACACATCTATATTATCTATCTATCTTATTACTTTGATTATATTATTATATTATATTATTAATACATCATTTTAATATAATTCATTCTAAAACTAGTGATATAAGTTATATGTTTACGATGAATTTATTTAAATTTACAAGTACCATGATAACAAAATTAAGGTTTTGGTATCAGCTGTATATATTATTGAAATTTAAATTGTTTTTAAGGTTTTCTAAAAAATGTCGATTTATATTAAAATATAGAGTTACTCAGCGTATTACTACTAAAACGACATTTGAAGTTGTTCTCACATATCCATATATTAATTACATAGATTTCATATCCCAAGTAGGACAATTAAACACATACTTTTTATGACCATTTTGAAACTTCTTGTAGAGAAACTGCAATTGATATCATCCCCTTCAAATAAAAACTTAAAAAGAGATCTCCCTGGGATAATCCTGATATATGTTTAAAAATGGATATGCTAAAAACAGCAGCTCTATTAAAGAACTCTTGCCCAACTATAGAAAATATTAATTCTTATTATCTATCACAAAAATCACTATATGATACATATATGATACATATATCGTATACGATACTCAGCAAGAAATCTACCTTTAGTCGAAAATAGATGAAATCAAAGCTGCAGTATCAAACCAAAAATCAGCATGTGCCTGGAAAGTAGTAAACGATATAACTGGCAGGAAAAAGAACAATAAAGCTAAGATAAAAGCAACAAGTGGTGAAGAAAGAATAAAGTTATGTCACAATAATTTCAAAGATCTTTTAGGAAAACCACCTGAATCAAAAACATCAACTATAACAAATATTTCAAATTTGTTGAATATAGAAACTGAAATCTTTACGAAATATGAACTAGAAAAGGCTATAAAAAGTATCAAAAATGGAAAAGCATGCGGGTTAGATGAAATTCCTGTGGAAATCTGGAAAATACCCAAATTTCAAAAAATATTACTATTCTCCTGCAATGAAGTATACGAGCAAAACACTATCAGTATATGGAATAAAGGCTGTATAATACCGCTACCAAAGAAAGTAGATTTAACTTCTACAAACAACTATCGTGGTATCACTCTAACATGTATAGCTGCAAAGATATATACTCTAATGCTTTTAAATAGAATAAGACCTGAAGTAGATAATATATTAAGAAAAAACCATAATGATTTTAGAACTAATAGATCTACTACTGGCCAAATACTCACATTTACAAGGATCATTGAAGACGCAAACGAAAATAATCTGACAGCTACACTCCTTTTTATTGATTTCTCCAAAGCTTTCGATTCCATACATCGAGGAAAGATGGTAGATATTCTTAAAGCATATGGAATACCTGAAAAGATCATAAATGAAATTATGATAGCTTATAAAGATACTAAATCAATTGTGAGATCAGATGATGGCGATCCGGAATTTATAACTATAACAGGAGGTGTGTTACAAGGTGATACACTAGGACCATTTCTTTTTATAATATGTCTTGACTATGTCTTGAAAATGTCACTTGATCGAGATAATGTTCTTGGTTTTACCCTCTCTGAGAGAAAGAGCAGAAGATATCCAGCAATAAAAATGACATATGTCGATTATGCAGATGATCTAGCTATAGTAACTGATAAAACGAGCGAAGCTACAATTCTTCTACATAAAATTGAAAATACGGCAAAAGAGATTGGTTTGAATATAAATTCAGGTAAGACCGAATTCATAAGCATAAATCAAGGAGAAAATGAAAAAAATGAAAAACCTAAATGGCAAGGACATTAAATAAGTATCCGATTTTAAGTATCTTGGAATCTATATTCAATCAACAGAAAAGGAAATGAATATAAGACTGGCTAATATCTGGGCAGCTTTAAACAAGATGAACGCTATTTGGAAATCTAGGTTACCGGATAGAATTAAAAGAAATTTCTTCAGAGCAACAGTTGAGTCGGTATTGGTATATGGATCTGTAAGTTGGACACTCACAAAAGCTCTGGAAAAAAGACTAAGTGGAAACTATACTCGCATGTTACGGGCAATACTAAATAGGTTTTGGAAGGACCATCCTACCAATAAAGAAATATATGCAAATATACCGGATATATGCACTTCGATACGATAGCAAAGACTTCGTTTTTCTGGACACTGTTGGAGAAATAAGTGCAAACTGGCATCAGATATTATTCTATGGCAACCTACCCTATGGTGAGAGAAAAAGAGGACGGCCCCGAAGAACATACGTTAATCAACTCATGGATGATACACTGTATAATGTAAATTAACTGAAAACTGCGATGGACGATAAAGATGAATGGAAGAAGAGAGTCAAAAACTGAGCAAGCTCGACCTGGTAAGGTAAGGTAAGTAGAAAGCGATAATTTAGGATATATCCTAAATTACCCTACATATAATTTAGCTATAGCTTCTATTATCTCCTATATATATATATAAATATACCACTATTTTAGATAACATTAATCTATATATATATATATATATATATATATAGTTTATTTATTGGGCACAAACCTATCGGATTACCATTGAAGAACGAGATAGGAGCCCTCAGAATGGAAGATAGCATAGCTTTGTGTAGCGCTGTACTGGAGTTTATGATAATGCGACTGAGCAGCATCGAATTCAGACTGGCTACATCGTGGGTGGTATTGTCAGTGATACATTACACTGTACATATATGTGGTAAGAGAGAGAGAGAGAGAGAGAGAGAGAGTATGTGTGTTATAATGGTGTGTATGGTGGTAATATAGTGTATTGCAGGTGGTAATATAGTACTGTAGCTATAGCTCTATAGGGCTCTATAGGGGCGCTGGAACGATTTTGTATGTAGAGGGGACCAACTAATCAAAATAAATGTTGTAGTAAAAGTTGGGGGGGGACCAATACATAGGAGGTCCCCCTAGATTTTAAAGTGGGGGGGGGACATATACCCCCGTCCCCCTGTTGCATTGCCCCTAACTGTAGCATGGTATGTGATACGATTTAGTGTATATAGTGGTGTTAATATCACAGTATGCCATCAATAATGATATCATGTTAATGGTTATATATATTATATAAAATATGATATATTTGTTATAAAATACAATCTGTATATATAGATATATTTATATTTATTTAGTATACATTTAAATTGAATTGAATTGAAGCTTGCCGACTATAATCGATATATTTTCATGTACAAATAGTTGTTGGCTTCACGGTCTGTTGATTGCATAATCATGTATATGTTTGTATGTGTGTATTTATATGTATTTCGTAAGTACATTCTTGTTATTAATATTTGATTTCGTTATTTTCGCATAATAGGAACGCCTCTACGAGATTCTGCATCTCACTGGGCCAGTACATTGTCATTTCCATTGTCATTGTCATTGTCATTATTATTATTATTATTTTCTTCACCAAGTTTTTTGTTAATAAAAGTATACAATAATTAATATTCACTTTATTACACACACATACATATATATTAACAAATATTATATTTAAATAACTAAATGTATGATAATTGTAGGATGATAAATTAATAATATTGTAATATTGAAATCTAACCTAGGATAACGATTAACAATATATTGAGACCGTATATTATCAAATAATCCTTGATGTAAATACCGGTTTGCCTTACAATAGATGAACGGTTCTGAGGTACATTATGCAAGTTTTTTAATTCTGAATTATATAACTGTTGATCATCGGACCTGTCAATCAAAATGTGATTTATTTGTAAATATTTATTCATAAATAATAATTAATTATTACATATATATATATATATATATATATATATATATTATTTTTATGTGTATAATGTATATCCTTATTGCATATATGAATATATATTGGATATATCCCTATATATATAATTTATCAACATTATTATCACATATATATATATATATATATAGTATTATATATTAATATTACAAGTTGTCAATAAATGTAAATACTTCTATAGAATTAATATAAACTAACATGATATAATTGTAGCATGTTTAATATACACTTAAATATCATTATATACTTTAAATAAAGTATATCTGCATATATTAAATCTAATTAATGTAAATTTACATTATAAAACATAGGTACTACGTTCCGACTACAATTATATTATATTTATATATAAGAATATATATATATATAACATGAATCAATTAAACAAAGATCGCCCATATTATTTGTTATTAATGTTCGTATTGATAATATTTAGGATGTGTAAATAAACGTTAACAAACATATATAACTAACCACTTGGCTAGAAACCAATGCGAGAATACAGAGCTGACATTTAACAATACATTTAAAGCTATCGATGTTATTACTCCAGCTATTCCTATCCCATAGCTGATGTATTCGGTATATAATCTCCATCCTATTGTACCGGATTGACGCTTTTCTACGTTTTCTAATGGCCCAGACTTTATCGTTAATATTAAGTGTTTAAGTTATAATTTAATTAATTAAATATACTATTAAATTATTATAAATGTTTATATAAAAGTAATAAATAAAATAATATGTATACTAAAATATGAAGTTTATGACAATTTTATTTCTAAGTTTGTAAATTACTGCTGGTATTCTAGATAACTGAGAAGCTAATATTGTAATATGAGGTTTCCATGTGAGTCTATTGTCAATAGTAACACCAAGACATTTGAATTCATTAGTACATTTAATAGGTAAGTCGTTTACTGAAATTTTAAATGTACGAGGCTTATAAAGGCCAAAAGTCGTATACGACGTTTTATCTAAATTTAATGTTAGTTTATTAAAGCATAACTATGAATAGATGTAACCAATATATTTGTTAGCTTTATTTTCCAATGAACAGTGGTATATATCAGTAAATAGCAGTGTAGTGTCATTAGCAAATAGAATACAGCTATTTTCATCCATAACTCTAGTGATATCATTAATATAAAGCAGAAACAGTAACGGTCCCAGTACAGATCCATGAGGTACACCTATATTCATTCTACGTAAATTAGAGTCAACATTGTGGTAAGACACATATTGTTTTCTATTAGTTAGATAGCTATATAATAAATCAAGCGATATTCCTCTGATACCAAAATTATATAACTTTTTTAATAATATACCATTATCTAATGTATCAAAAGCTTTCTTTAGATCTATAGATACAGTTAAACATTTATATTTATTATCTAATTTGTTAGAAATACTATCTACTAAGCAGTCTACTGCATTTGCGGTAGACCTGCCTACTCTAAAACCAAATTGATTATCTATCAAAATATTATGTTTATTAATATAATTTAAAAGACGTTCTTTAAAAATTTTTTCTAAAATTTTAGACATTTGAGGAAGTAATGATATAGGTCTATAATTACCCATATTATTTTTCTTACCGCTCTTATGAATAACTATAACTTTGGCAATTTTTAGACAATTTGAGAAATATCCAATTGTAATACATTTATTAAATAAATATGTGAGAGGAATAGCAATATAATTACCAATTAATTTAATAAAATTCATACTAATATCATAGTAATCGCATGTAAATCTATTTTTAGATTTATCTATAATTTGAATAATTTCACTTACTGATGTGGGTTTGAAGAAGTGTTATGATAGAATAGGAATTTGATTAATATAATTATCAATATTAGATACTGGATTAATTATTTTAGATAGATTAGATCCAACCTCACTGAAATATTCGTTAACTTTATTAGAAACTTCAAGATCGGCATCACAAAAAAAAAAATTATCTGATTTACAGGTACCATCATTCATTAATTTATTTAAACGGCTCCATTTATTTTTAGAATTGTTTAACAAAATTGAATTATATTTAATTTCGGATTCGCGTATTAATGTTGTGCATTTATTCAATATATTATTATAGTTATGTTATAATCATATTTCTTTTGTTTTTGTTCTTTAATTCTTATATATTTGTGTGTGGAATCCTTTCTCGAAAGCATATTTCTATTAAAGAGTTTCTTTTTTACTCATTATATAACTATATTATATTGTATACATATGCCATGTGTATTAATTATTAATTTATATTAATCAATTAAAATAAATATAATTCATTCATTCATTCATAGTCAGTATATATTTATTATTTAATATATATTATGTATATATATATATTAGTTAATTTTACTTTTAGTCTCGTGATTCGGAAATTCTGGATTATAATTGCCGATTATTACTATCAACTTCTCTTTTACATACGCGTTCGTCCTTTTTCCTGATATTTTATGCCAATCAGCTTTCTATATATATATATATATATATATATATATATATTCAATTATACTACTTTATGCTACTTTATCCTAATTATGCTATATTATGCTACTTTAATTCTATAATTAAGTATTAAGTATATTAAGCTTATTTATATATGTTATACTTAATATTAATATATATATAAATAACTGCAAAAGAAACTTAACCATATATATATATTTTAGATTGTTAAATTTATCATGAATAATTATGGTTTATTAGAAAATTCCACATCTAAAGTAACATTATCAATATATTTAAGTATTATAAGACAACTAAACAATTGTATTATTAAGAACAGGAAGTATACATATATAACTATTATACATCGCATACAGGAGTTCACCGAGCTTGTCTATAGACATACTATAATAATAATAATACTATTTATTTATTGAAACCATGTATATATATATTAAATACAATATAAATAGCGGATACGTGTGAACTCCTCGACATGTTATAAATAACTTTGAGAGACCTAATGCAATACAATACAAATAGTAACATTTATTTTCTTGTATTTTAATTTATAGATTTAAATTCTTGATAAACCCAAGAGAAGAACTAGAACTGCCCGGAGTCGAACCCGGGACATCTCGCTCATCAACTTTTGACTGTTCCACTAAGTCATTTACCTCATACTATAGTATATATAAACTAGATACTATATATACTATCTATAGATACTATAGTATCTATAGATAGTATACTATCACATTATTTATTCAACATATATCTAGAGGATATCATAAGCTACGCATTAGAATTCCTTACTGGAGGCATTGATGTTACATCTATTACTAATCTTAATTTCGCGGATGAAATAGTTGAACTAGTAAGAAACGAAGACGAACTTAATTTAAGTATACCACAGTATATACACGCTATACATAATACACATATTCAATACATATTACGAGGAGGGGGAATTTTTTTGCATATATATATAATAAATAAATTAAATATAAATTTATATATTTTTATATATATATATTTATATATATATATATATATATATATATTTGTATACAATTTAAATATTGCAAGAAAATACTAATAAGCCTTATAAATATTGATGAATTTAATATAATAAATGGTATTTAGATGAAGAATTAACCCATTAATAGTTGATGCGAATAATATATAAATTATTTTAAAATAAAGATGCAAAATATATCTAACAAAATTATATTAAAATAGTCTATGTTATGATATAAAAATATGTACTAAATATAGTATAAGAATATGTATTAAATATAATTTATACTCAGTATGTTTTATTTTCAGCTAATTTAGATAATTTCATAACATTTTCTTTTCCTGTGTTTTTGACTAAATCGTAGAAATATCCACCAATATTATTTAGAAGAGACGAGGGTGTATCAAATTCGACTATCTTTCCATTTTCCAACACCTATGATTATTAATGTATACTTATATTATTTGTTTACACATGAATAGTTTTACATATTAAATATTTAATATATTTATATATTTATATTAATATAAATATATAAATATAACACGGACACACATACACACACATATATATACGTACATATTTTAATACATTTAAATATTATATCTAGTAAGTATAATATATAAAAATATGTAATTATAAGTTACCATTATTCTATCTGAATATATTATTGTATTTAATCTGTGGGCAATCATCAATATGGTACAATCATTAAATTGCTCTCGTATTGTTTGTTGTATTATGACATCCGTTCTGTAAAATATCAATTCATTAATTACATATATATATATATGAAATTATTTATATTGTACTAATTAATTTACAGAGAAATTAAAATGATAACCAATTCATATTTGGTATAAAGGATATATAAATATATTTGTATGTTATTTTATTATTTATGTTTGTTGAAGTATTGTTACTGAAATATTAAATTATGAAATAATTTCATTTAGATGGAATTTGATTTGAAAAACTAAAAGTTTACTTAAGTTAATATAAATATTAACATACGTTCATTATTTATTCAGTTTTTATACTAACATACTATGCAGTATAGGTCTACTTTATTTAGAATATTTACTTATATTACACAATAATACCTATGCAGATAATAATCACTGGCGTATGTTACTATGATGGTAAAATTCATAGTAGTGACGGTGGTAGAGGTATAGTAATGATGTTGATGTCGATGATGATGTAGGTGATTGTGAGGTGTGAGGTATACTATTAATAGTATTCAATAGGATGACCATAGTAGTAATTGTACTTATTAGTATGATAATAACTATGATATTATTAATAATATATGATATATTATATGACTCATTATATATTATATTACAATACATCCTACACTGTTAAAAATGAGGGTACAGCGAGTGCCTTTTTTAGGGTTTAAGTAGTGTCCCCATAGCCGTATCCTAATTAGGGTACAATTTGAATAAATACGATCATTACCCTAAAAATGATCGAATTGTACCTTAAATAATATTAGCTGGTTATACGCTAAGTATATGATACCGTGTACCATAACGCACTTGTATGATATTTACCATAATTGAATTGCATGATATGTAAATGTAATAGTCACGTACATTAATATTTAACATAGCTGTACCTTACAAATATTTATATATTGTACCCTAGTGAGTTTAATAGTCGTGTACCCTATTTAGGGTACATGGAAAATGTTAGTGATATTTTAACGATCTGTATACATATATACCCTATAAATTGAATTCGCTGTACCCTAATTTGTAACAGTGTATCGAGTTGACATATAAACAATGAGAACAATGTACTGGGGAGTCATCACTAACTGGATATCAACATTAGCCGTAGCTTCGTCTATCACAATGATCCTATTATTATTAAGTAGAGCTCTAGCTAGACATAACAATTGCCGCTGCCCAACGCTGAAATTAGATCCATTATCTACGACCAGCGAGTCCAAACCATTAGATAGTGTTGACGCATGCTTCGTTAATTGTACCTATACAACATATTAATTATGATGAATTATTATAAATTATAATTTCTAAACTAATGACATTATTATTATAAAATGTATTATTTATTTAAATTATTATTATTATTTACTAACAATTTTGATTATATAGTAACACATAAATTATATATTATAAATTTATTATACATTATTATATACATATTATTTAAATAAATAACTATAGAATTACTTCATATAGTTATTATAAAAATATAGTTTAATATATTATAATATATGGATTACTACCTCTGTTAAAGATTTCCATATTACATGGTCATCATATTTCTTAAAGGGGTCAAGATTTTCTCTTATTGTTCCAACAAATAGAATTGGATCCTTAAATTATAATGTATAATTATATAGATTTATTTTGATTATTTCTTATAATAAATATTGTATTACAATTGTATTTTTTTCTGATGAAATATAACATTACCAGTACTTACTATATAGGTATATTAGCTTAATTAATATATTAATTTAGTAGGCTATCGAATTCGCTTATTAATCTTAAAATGTTTAATCTTTTACAATATTTATTAATATTTATATATATATATATATATAACAAAATTGTTACCTTATATGATATTATTTAACATGAGTTATTACAATTCAAGGTTATATACATAGATTTTAATTATTTAATATAATTAATATACTATAATTAACATTAACTTAATAATATATAATTACGATAACCTGTGGTATAATACTTATATTTCTCCTTAAGTCATTAAGACCTATCTTAGATATATCTACGCCATCGATTAATAGTTGACCTTCAAATTCATTCAATCTAAATAGCATCGAAATTAATGAACTCTTGCCAGCTCCTGTCCTACCTACGATCCCTATCTATAAATCATTTTATTTAATATATTAGTATTATTAGTTATATTTTATAAAGGAATTTTAAAATATAATAATATAATATCTATAGTATTATATATATATATATATATATATACTTCATCATAACAAATTTGTATCAGTTAATTTGTATATTTACTATAATCATAAATTTCCAAAATTATATAAACTTGAAAAATGAATAATTTATGAAATATATATATCATATAAAATACTTTGATTTATTAGATTTTAAATATATACATACTTATAAAATATATATTAAATAAATATGTATAGTTTATTTAGAAATGGTTACCTTCTCTCTGGAAGTAATTTTAAAATTGATATTCTTAAGAATTAAAGGTGCATTTTCACCGTATTTCATATTAACTTCTCTAGCAATAATTTCTCCATTAGGTGGCCAATCATTTAATGGCTTAAGATCTTTGGTGGATTCTAAAGAAGCCTCCGGTTCTATATTAACGTATTCCATTTCTCTTTCAACCGATGTCATCTATATTGTATATACATTAATATATATTTATATGCATATATATATACTTTGATGTTCATATAATATACCTTTAATAATATCTTTTATAATATTTTATAAACTAACATTTATAGGAATAAATATTAATATAATTAAATTAATTATGATATTATAATAAATATATATATTTGTAATTAATGCTACATATTCACATACATGAAACTATTATTGGTGTAACTCAATTTACCGTATGACGTGCGGCATATTTGGACCTCTTCTTTTCTCAATTTATAATATGTTATTACGACTTAACTAAACACACTAAATAAAATACACTAACACATCTCCTATAGGACAATACTCAATTATATACACTATATATAGCGGCGTTCACTTTATTTTTTCAGAATTTATACATTATAAAGTGACTGTCACTCGCATAACTATTAATGATATAATTAGTATCCTTAGTAAATACTTTAGTAACACTTTACTGACAATAATTACTAACAAAACTGAATGCATAATATTTCACAATAAATCATAAATTCATCCTGTTATTAAAAATATATTGATTTTCAATTGAAATATTAAAACTAGCACCAGCACCAGCTGCCGCTTAGGTGTTAGATTTAATTCACTAGCAATATGGACTCTAAAATAGTATAAATAATTAAACAATGTAAAAATAAAATCTAACAAATACAATAATTGAAATACCTATTAACAAACATACATTATAAATATGTTTATCATCTTCAGTTCTTGTAAACTTGACTAATATCTAACAGAATACTTTATTCACTAATAAATTTAGAACACTAACTAAAATAATAAGTGCTTCCTGTATAATTATATCCTATAAGTATATATATATATATACAATTTCTAAAATAATTATTTTAATACCTACAGTATAGGTCCACCCTCCAAATGCTTAGATGGCAGGCCTTACAAAATATAAGCTTCACTAAACATTATCATACTAACTAATATCGCATTATATTATAATCAGGCCTCTCTAATTTCGTACATTAATAATTTGCACGAATTCAATCTAATTCGTGCATATTTATATATAGAATAGGCACTTGCACGAATTTAAGAATAGTCTTTCTCTAAATTATTTATAGTACTATATTCTTTATATTTTTCCTTATATGTCCAAACAATTCATAATATTTTAAATTTGTAGTTTTATTTTAGGAGTATTAACTCACACGTTATCTTATTTTCAGTAATTACTAGATAATTTACACTATACCGATACAATTTCACTAGTCTTTAGATATCTTTCACAATTTATAGTTCGTATTTTATTTCATGTGTTTCGAGAACATTATATTCCCGTTTATCGATATTATATAAAGTAAATCAATTAAAATTAATAATTAAAAATGTTTATAAGTAATAATATTTGGTAACTAAACTAAAATATAGATACTTTCTTAAAATATAATTTTACAATGTATTTTCATTCATATTGTATACACCATATTATATATATTCTATAGTCAATATTATATATTAGTAAATTAAATTATGAAAATTAAATAATGGTTATTTAAATATATTGTATGCATGAATTTAAATAATTTCACGAATTTACAATATATATATATTATATATACCTTATAAGGTACATTTTTGGATATATAATTCGTACAAATTCGTGCATTCGTGCAAAATTCACTAAATCAAAATCAAAATCTAGAGAGGCATGGTTATAATACATCTGTATATTTCGTATCTTCTATCCATACATATAACATAAAATAATACTACTATCAACCTTTGCCCAACGTTAGAAATTCCTATAAGCTTCCCTGTATTATCATTTCAATACATTATCCCTTCTCTATGGAATAAACTTCCCAACTATATTCATAACAACAAAAACTCATATATTTAAAAATAAGATTTGTTAGCACTTACTAAAAGATCCCGAACTTAATTAATATACTAATACCCTACTACATAACGATACTAATTGACTTAGGCCGCCATACCAATATATTACGAGATAACTATATTGACTTATTCATGTATAAACATTATGTAATACATACATTATTGACATGCAACAGAAACATATGTTATCGATGTTGTTTAACATCCGTAATTATTTTAGGATTAATGTGTATATTCCATATTGTTCGATAGTTTTTAAATTATGTCCATAATATATTTGTATCATTATTATTATATTATTATTAGTAACGATATTGTTATCATTTTTTTTGAAACTCCTGAATAGGTACAATACCTGATAAATGTGTATAAATACAATATAATATATAATATATAATACAATATAATACAATACATATCCCAAATATTTTAGTTTGGTAAACTTTAATCGATATATAAATATAAAAATAAATACTATATTCACAATGAATACATTAGGTATGATTGGAATATACATCAAATATCCTATATAACTATCAGCTGCTGACAACATATTACGAACCGTTTATTGGAAGTGATCCCTATCACAATATGTACGGAGCTAATTATATATACTATATTAAGTTCGGATATAATAAGCGATTCTTTCATAGTGTATACACTGATATATCTTAAATATTATCATATCCCTGAATCATTACATACTTCCACTTTAGTTACTTATTGCATAACTATCGTTTAGTGTATATATTAATATATACGACTATTATTGTATACCTAATACGAATTAGATACACACGAGTATAGTAAGGTATTTAAGATAACCATGTTCTCGACTTGCATACTTTGTCTAGTACCCCACTGAAATAGATTAGCCAGCATCGTAGAGTAGATTATAGTTAACCCCATCATTCCACTCGTTAAACCTATTGTTCGTTTTGTTAAATAGGATTAATTATTAATGTAATGATAGTAATAATATTAATATTCTTAATGTCAATATTAAAGTTATTATATCAAAGAGAATTCTATACATATACAGTGGTTTTATATAATATACTTAATGTTAGGTATCGTTCTCTAAAGTTAGACTAGAAGAAGTGATTATAATAATGGCGGATTACTAACTTGACGCGTAGAACACACAGGTGATTGTCACTACGCACACGAACAGCGTACATATGAGGTCTAGTCTGATACACATCCATCTCGTTAAACTGATGAACATGAACCAAGCTTCCGTGTGATGATCCTATACAGACGATTTACTAGCTATACATAGATCTAATGTATTGTAATACAACAATAGTGATCTATAATGGAGACATGAAAGTAATATTCATTATAAATATTCGAACTATATAATAAGTATATATATATATATATATATATATATATATATATATATATATATACATTTATATAATGATAATGTTTATATGTTCTTTTTATTATAGTACTATATTCATTACTTGTAACTTAACGTGAATGTATGCATGCATATACGCACATGACTGTATGGTGAATTTTGCTATGGGAATTTCAAGATCACGTTCATTATTTTTATATAGTTCTACATTTTAGAAACATTTATAAATATAATTAACTTTTATAATACACGATCGATAAATTAATATATCGATATATTAATTTTGTATATCTATAATATACTATTTTCTGAAATTTATAATACATATTATTGGAAAATGTCAGAAGTTATGTACAAAATAAAAACTAGTGCATATACAACAACCTCCACTAATAATTATAACTTGTATATTTTATACTCAAAATCAAAACGATGTCTATAAATATTTACTCTTATCAAATATAATTGATTAAAAACCAAATGTCAACCAAAGAACCACATTAAAAGAAATATGTAATCAATGTAATCAATAGTTATAATAAAGTTTAGTAAAGTTTACAACGATTTCCATTTATATTTGATTAATTATCAATATAATTATGATTATAATTTGTGTTTAACGTGAAACTTGAATAAAATAATTATGAATTTGTAAAAAAATATAATGATTATTCAATCAAATTTAAATTTTAAAATAGTAATTTATTAATTAAATTCAGTATATTATCTTAAATATAGAATTAAAATAATAATTAATTTATATTAATAACAATGTAATAAATATATTAAAATAAAGAAAATGTAAAATATTATATTAATTAATAAAAATTAAAATAAATATATATTATTTATTTAATTTACCAATGTATTAAAAAGTAATAGTATTTTTATTGGGTTTAATGAAAACTTATTACACCTATAAAATATGATTGGTATATTTACACTATGTTACACCTATTTTTACAACCTATTATAATTTACTAGTGTTATTATGTGGCTCAATAGAAACGTATTACAGCTATACAATTTAAATATTGTATTTACGCTATTTTTTTTACCAATTTTTACAATCAATTACAAATTATAGTATTTTTATTGGGTTAAATAACAACATATTACACCTACAAATATCCATGTTGTAATTACACTATGTTATACCCATTTTTTTTACAACGAATTACATCCAATCGCAACCTAATACACTTATTCTGGTTTCTTGATATATAATATATGTAGGTATATAACATAATAAGCAAATTGAGTAGAATATTATATGTTATTTCTCGAGAACACTATTACGACACACGATGAACACACGACGTGATTACGCAATGCATACGACAAAGTGACCACTATTACGAACTTGATGAATGTCGAACTCATTACCTATGTCAGACTGAATAGAGAAGCTCCTAATAGTAGTGATGCCACTAAGGCTGGCGTTAACGTGAGAGAATACCGCAGATCTGCCTACACACACAAGTTGTAATGTGTTTAGTGTATTGTATACTAAAAGTAACTATCAATATACGTACATAGAGAGATATTTAAAATAGGTAGTAAGTACATTGAATATAACATTAATAATATAAATTTATATAAAAATTTACTATCCAGATAAATATTATAATATTAAAATGTAAATAAATTCGTATAGAGTGATCTTTGGATACTTAATCACGTGATATTTTATGTTAATATAAATATCGTCTGTTATTAAAATGTTAAAAAAATGTATAGTTTAAAAACCTAATGTTATTAATTCGATATCTATTATCTGAGAATACTTCCTACTAAGATATACAAGGTCGCTCTACCTAGAATTAGCTCAGACAAATATAACACAAAACACAGAGTAAGAAATTGAATTCTAATGATTTTTAAAGATTACGTAATGTACATTTTAGTGAAATAATTTCGTAAATTGAATAATTTATAATTATAAATTCTATTAATAGAGAATCGTAATAAATACGTAATATAGTGACGTATACTAACTGGTTCCTTCGATTCTCTTTACATCATTTATTATCTTAATACAATAATTGCGAATGTATATCAACAATACGAACATAGGTACGATGAATACGATCACTATGGGTATTACTGATGCGGACACTGCGAGTATCGCTACTACCAAGAAGCCGGTCTATAAATAGAATTAAGTTCATGTATGACTCACCGATAAGTTTACATCTCGTTGTACCGCAATAATGTATTGTTCATGCTAATAATCGTGTACGTAGATTACATTTGTTCGGATATTATACATATTAAATAACATTACATAATTGTAACGTATTAATTTGTATAGTATTATATTTATTTATTTTTAAATGAAATAATACGATGTTAAATATATATATATATATATATATATATATAAAACTACTATTCGAATTCCATGTAATTATATACTTATTCTATTCAATATACGATTGTCACCTTATTTAATACATTACCAAATATTATATTTATTTTAATTTGCATATCTATTTTCAAATCTGAATAAATGAATTATAAATATTATTTTCAAAAATATAAACTAATATAAAATTAAACACGTTAATTTATTATTGTCAATTATAGATTATTGAATACCTTCCCATATAAGCTTTAGTGTTACATATACAGATATAAACGTATGCTCAATTTGTTTGCGAATACATAGAAAGTACGTCAAAATGTATGAAATCGCCGTAATAATAAAGTTAATTTCACTTTGCATTTTGTTTTATAAAATGTATTTAAAATAATTAAATTAATATATTATCTAAAAGGTACCTTTTACGTAATAAATAATGATCGCACTTTTGTATATTAATTATATTATACATATACATTAAATATAATAATAAATATTAAAATAATCTATTATATATTTAATATGATATTTAGAGGAGAAGAATTTTTTTATAAAATTATTTTGTTAATCTGAAAAATAATTTTTTAAATATAATAAAATTAGAAATTTAAAATCTACGCAATGAAATGTACATCAAGTAGTGACAGTATATCCCTTGATAGGTACACATGTACGCTATATAGTTGTAACATATTATATATGGATGATAATAATTTAATTGATCGAAATAATAGCCGAAATGTCCCCGCATGGGTTATCCCCATAGATGTATAGTTTACACATATGTAAACTATAAATCTATGGTTATCCCCTTAGTAAACACGTTAGAATACATGATATATGAATTAACTACACATATCATTACCTATAGATTACAATAGAGAATAAGCTTTAGAACAGCGAAGTTAATGTAATAATTATTTATAATGATATCACTATAATTAACTACTGATTATTTCATATACACATATATATATATATTATATATATATATATATATATATATATATATATATATATGTTTATTTAAATCTGACATGACATATAATATATATCCTACATAGGATGTATTAAATATATGTATATTACTAATATAATATTAGTATACTAACACACACTGTATCGATAAATAGGTATGGCATAAGTTCATCTAATTGTCCGGTATCCTTTGAAAATCTATTAAGAATTCTTCCTAGATCAAAGTAGAAAGATATATATCATTCTTGCTATTTTCATACGAATCTCATTAATAATATAAGTAATACATAATATGTCATTATAAAACAGTGATGTTAATTCTATTTTTACACCGATGATATTAAATTTATAATTAGGTATATTTAACTACTATCCTCTTTAAATTAAATATACCGATTATGATAACACCTATATATATATGTTACTGAAATATAAATTTTCTATATAATCTATATTATGAAAAAGTGACTATAGTTAATATATTAATGATTATCTAAAAAAAATAGATTTAAATTTAAACAATTGTTACAATTCCAAACATAATTATCACTATTAGAAAACTAAATTATTTTAATATCTCATTAGGGCATAATAGCACATTAATACCTACACATTGAATGTGAATATAAGTTTTTTTATCAATAACCTAATTATTTCACAGTTATATTCTACGTTGAAAGCACGAATTTAAAATAATATCATCGATTAGCTGCAATAAACATACTACTATTTTAAGATAATTTGTTCTACATATTAAAAATATCAATATAAAATCTTTATTAATATGTTTTTATCTCATATATTGAATTAAACTAAATTAATTAATTAACATTGTGATGTAATTTATATTGTTTAATATAATTAAAGATAACATTGATCCAAACATTATTATTAATAATTAATATTAATATTATAACTATTATAATAGAATTCTATAGAATTAATAATATATATATATATAACTAAACTTTTAAAGTTAATAAACAATATCGATACTATTATTATCAAATCGAATCACAATATTCACACATGACATATCCGTGACGTAATATATACATGTGTTTTCTATTGTTCTCAAACCTATCGGATTACTATCGAAGAAAGATACAGGAGCCCTCAGAATGGAAGATAACATCGCATTGTTTAACGCTTTACTGGCGCTGATGATAATGTGACTGAGGAGCATCGAATTCAGACTGGCTACATCGTGGGTGGTATTATTATCAGTGGTATAGCATAAGTAATAGTAGTGTGTGTAATGGTACATTAGTGGGGGTAGTTTGAT
>CAXHSG010000113.1:0-18466 GCA_964019155.1 Osedax fenrisi
TACAAAATAAACATGTATTCAACCGATTTAGTTATACAACAGTACTAGTCATGTGACTTGTATTATTCTAGGGACTTCTTAGGGACTTCTTGAGGGGTTCGTTTGTATCCGCTTGTGTATATACGCGATTAAATAAATACATATATAATTATACAGTCCATCATATATAATAGATAGTAAGTGAACTTATAAGATATTTACACAGGCATCTCTGGGGTATTTAAGTGAGGTTTTGTGATCAATAATCAATACTAGCAGTTAGTTAGGCAAGACATGGGGTATTTAGGTAGGTCATGGGGTATTTAGGCAGGTCATGGGGTATACAAATGGGGCTCTGAGGTATTTAGGCAGGTCACGGGGTATACAAGTGGGGCTCTGAGGTATTTAAGCATGACATGGGGTATATAAGTGGGGCTCTGAGTTATTTAGGCAGAACATGGGGTATATAAGTAGAGCTCTGAGGTATTTAGGCAGGATATGGGGTATATAAGTGGAGCTCTGAGGTATGTACAAGTGAAGATATGTAATAATCTAGTCTATGAAATAACATTAAAGCTAGACTATATATGTATATATATATATATACATATATACTATATATGTATATATATATATATATATATATACATATATATATATATATATATATATATATATATATATATATATAATATATATATATATACATATGATATAGAATTATAATGGGGTTTAATAGTACAGTGAAACAGTCAAAAGCTGGAAAGTAAAACGTTCGATTTACAGATAGTCTTGTTTTTAACTAGTGTCCGTAAAAACTTAATAAACATATCACGCAAGACAGCAAATGTTATGTATTCGTTACCCCTGCGGTTATTTATAACGCGTACAAGTCTAGGACTTCTTGAGGGGTCCGTTTGTATCCGCTATTTGTATATACGCGATTCAATAAATACATAAATAATTAACAGTCCATCGCCTGGGGTTAGGGTTGGGCGGGAGGGTATCCATCGGCCATCCTAATGGGGGGGGGGCCCTACTAGGGAGAGGTGGGGTTCGAGAGAGGTTGTTTGCGAGCTACTAAACGGTGCTGCCCCCTAGAGTGAAGGGGAAGCAGCAGTAGGGGTAGCACTCTGACACGTGAGCAACTGCTAATGATGGAAGGAATACGACGATACAGGCTTTGATCTATTAATATATATAAAACAGGGGGGGGGCACTCTCACACTCTCGCACAGAAGGAAAGATATATTTATAGCACACTCTTAACCGCATTACTTATATTACTTAGTATAATACAAATACACACACACACACACATACACACACATAAACACACACACAAACACACACACAAACACACACCCACAAACACTAACACATACACGCGATGTACGAGAAACAGAGTGGCTACATCGCAATAACGGCGGTGTGTTTATTTCTAGTGTTAGTGTTGGTGTTGGTTCTAGTGTTAGTGTTGATATGGTTCTAGTGTTAGTATTGGTACGGTTCTAGTGTTAGTGTTGACGCTAGTGTTCGTATCGGTGGATAGTGTGAGTGGATAGTATTGCGGCGTGTGAGTTGATGCGTGATCGTCAATAATGAATGCCTGCTACGCTACTGGACGGTTGACTAGGTTGCCTGTAGCGAGTAACGCGATGAGCCGTACGAGCTAATAGCAAACAGTACTATAGCGATGCTAAGCTCGTTGCCGATGTGTATTCACTAGGTACGATCATCTCTACACGATTATTATGTATTCATTTATGGTTATTATTTAAAATGAAAATTGGAAAAATGAAAAAGATACACTTACTCTCTCTATCTCTCTATCTCTCTATCTCTCTATCTCTCCATCTCTCCATCTCTCCATCTCTCCATCTCTCCATCTCTCCATCTCTCCATCTCTCCATCTCTCCATCTCTCCATCTCTCCATCTCTCCATCTCTCCATCTCTCCATCTCTCCATCTCTCCATCTCTCCATCTCTCCATCTCTCCATCTCTCCATCTCTCCATCTCTCCATATCTCCATCTCTCCATCTCTCCATCTCTCCATCTCTCCATCTCTCCATCTCTCCATCTCTCCATCTCTCCATCTCTCCATCTCTCCATCTCTCCATCTCTCCATCTCTCCATCTCTCCATCTCTCCATCTCTCCATCTCTCCATCTCTCCATCTCTCCATCTCTCCATCTCTCCATCTCTCCATCTCTCCATCTCTCCATCTCTCCATCTCTCCATCTCCCCATCTCCCCATCTCTCCATCTCTCCATCTCTCCATCTCTCCATCTCTCCATCTCTCCATCTCTCTATCTCTCTATCTCTCTATCTCTCTATCTCTCTATCTCTCTATCTCTCTATCTCTCCATCTCTCTATCTCTCTCTCTCTCTATCTCTCTATCTCTCTATCTCTCTCTATCTCTCTCTCTCTCTCTCTCTCTCTCTCTATCTCTCTATCTCTCTATCTCTCTATCTCTCTATCTCTCTATCTCTCTATCTCTCTATCTCTCTATCTCTCTATCTCTCTCTCTCTCTCTCTCTCTCTCTCTCTCTCTATCTCTCTATCTCTCTATCTCTCTATCTCTCTATCTCTCTATCTCTCTATCTCTCTATCTCTCTCTCTCTCTCTCTCTCTCTCTCTCTATCTCTCTATCTCTCTATCTCTCTATCTCTCTATCTCTCTATCTCTCTATCTCTCTATCTCTCTATCTCTCTATCTCTCTATCTCTCTATCTCTCTATCTCTCTATCTCTCTATCTCTCTATCTCTCTATCTCTCTATCTCTCTATCTCTCTATCTCTCTATCTCTCTATCTCTCTATCTCTCTATCTCTCTATCTCTCTATCTCTCTATCTCTCTATCTCTCTATCTCTCTATCTCTCTATCTCTCTATCTCTCTATCTCTCTATCTCTCTATCTCTCTATCTCTCTATCTCTCTATCTCTCTATCTCTCTATCTCTCTATCTCTCTATCTCTCTATCTCTCTATCTCTCTATCTCTCTCTCTCTTTCTACTAACCCACCAATCCGCAAAGAACCATGCCTGTGTGTACGCCCACTCGCATATTCACCGACTCCTTGTGATCTATGTCGAACTGTATTATAGCTTTACACATCTCGAGGCCCATCTCTACGGAACAGCGGGCATGATCGGGTCTAGGTTCAGGGCAGCCGGATACACTGTGGTGGGGGGGGGTCGATATAGGGGGTTGTGTAGGGGGAGGTTAATATAGGGGGTTGTGTAGGGGTGGGGGGGTCGATATAGGGAGTTGTGTAGAGGCGGGGGGTTGATATAGGGGGTTGTGTAGAGGCGGGGGGGGTCGATATAGGGGGTTGTGTAGGGATATAGGGGGTCGATATAGGGGGTTGTATAGGGATGTAGGGGGTCGATATAGGGGGTTGTGTAGGATGTAGGGTGGGCTCAGTGTAGAGGGTTATGTAGGGGTGTAGGGGGTCGATATAGGGGGTTGTGTAGGGATGTAATGGGTCGTTATATGGGGTGGTATAGGGGGTATAAAGTCTATGTTCAGGAAAGTCTAATACACTATAGGGAGCAAGGAGGAGGGGTGTATGGGGTAGTTAGTGAAGAGGTACATATCAGTGAGCTCTTGAACATGTGTAATAATCACATCAGTTACAATTGTTGTATAATTAGTAATAGACTTAGAAAAGGTTTCAATAATTGTAGATGTTGCAAACATTATAGAAATGTTATTATCAAAGGTGTGAAATAATTATAGATAAGAATGCAATAATCGGTGATAGTCAATAATAATAGATAGATACACAATAATAATAGATAATTACTAATTATAGAAATGCCATACTTGATGATATAATCAATACAGATACTTACTATTACATTGATTATACACAATCTATACACATATATAATATATTCACAAGCTAGTAATATATTCCATCGAATATTGATGTCCATGTGAATATTGATATTACCCAGCAAACAGTAATAGCCTCATTATAGCAACATAATAGAATATTTAATAGCCTACAAAGTTTACATGGTGCTATTATGATGCTATTATGTTGCTATAATGAGGCTATTACTGTTTGCTGGGTAATATCAATATTCACATGGACATCAATATTCGATGGAATATATTACTATGTGTTGTTAAATATCTATTATGCTGGTATTAATTTGTTATGCTATTATGCTGCTATTATGGTGCTATTATGAGGTTATTGCTGTTTTCTGGGTAAATATATACACTTACATAAGACTATATTTATAAAATGTATATAGGTTACAAAAGAATATACACATATAGCTACAAGATATGTTATTATTATAAAAACAATATTTGTAGTAAATAATATTATTTATATTTATAGAATAACATAGTTTAGTGAATATATTACAATCATATATAACTCATATTCAAATAATTATGTAATAATGTTATACAACATATTATGTAACAAATAATAATGAGTTTAAGAGAGAAATATTCATTTAATAATGTAATATAAATAATATACTAATATAATATTAACTGAATACATATTAAAATTGCATATATGATATATACTATATTACTATAGTAAAATATGTATATGGTTTCTAGTAGATGAGAAATATAGTTGTAAGAAATATTGTTAAATAAATAAATTTTACACATATAATTAACAAATATAATTATAAATAAAGTTATGTACATATTATATAATAGTATTATACATGAAGGTCATTAAGGCATTATTGAAGGTCATTAGGGCATTAATGAAGGGTATTGTGGGGATGATAAGCAAAGTATTTGTGCCATTCAAATGTACTTAGTAGTGGATGTGTGTGTGTGTGTGTGTGTGTGTGTGTGTGCCTGTGTGTGTATGTGTGTGCCTGTGTGTGCCTGTGTGTGTGCCTGTGTGTGCTTGTGTGTGCTTGTATGTGTGTGACTATGTGTATGCTTGTGTAAGTATGCATGCATGTTTGTATGTAACTAAGTTTCTCTTCACAACAATAGCACCCCCATTGTATGTAGAGATAATCTCCAAGAGGCTCTCATATAACAATAACTTTGTAATAGCAAAGAGAATTATGTAATCTGGTTACGGACAATAGAGACAAAGGAAACATGTCCCTTCTCGTTGTTTACCCTGCTATCACTGCCATTACTCTGCTATTACCCTGCTATTACCCTGCTATTACCCTGCTACTACTACAAGTGAAATATCAAGGGTTATGTTGTGAATAGTGTATAAATAGAAATCATATATCATGTTCAGTATATATTATTTTATATGTATTAATTAAACCGCCCGGCTAGTGAATAGATCATCTATACATGCACTATTCACATGCATTATACACTATATAAAATACACTACATTACCCCAGCACTTGATTGTACGAATGCAGATATAAATGCAGATCTATAATCAATCAATAGATTGCGGCCTCTTATGTAATGCATGGCAACTTACTTAGTAACAACACTAATAATAAAACTAATGGATGACAATAACCTGAGTGTGGAATGAGGGAGAATCTAGTCTACATCGTGATTGGCTATTGCGGTTGATGTCATTGGTTACCGATATACCACACGAAGGGGGCCATTTATTCTGATAATATAAATTATTTTTTGGATAATTATTAGATATTTCCTTAGTGGTAAATAATGTCCCGTGTAGTACCTTTATAAAGGGTCATTTGAGGAAAATTGTACGCCACTATTTTGTTTTGCCCCACTTTTAAATTGTTGCACAAATAAAATTATATTTTTTAAAATCAATTGTATCATAATCATATTTATTTATGATAAATGTGTAAAATAATAATATTATCGTTTGATTTGATTTGAACAAATGAGGCGCCAATATTTATGAGCGTTGCTATGGTAATAACGATCGTAACTATGGCAAGTTGTGTATACACTAAATTGAGAGTCAATAGTTATGATATATCAGTAATCCATGTTATCATTGATATATACTACATACTGGTGGTAGTGGAGTATTAGGGTAGTGGGGTAGTAGTTGTAGGGGTATTGTTAATGTGGTAGGTAAAATACTAGTATTAGGGAAGTGTTAGTGGGTATGGGAGTTGGTAGTGGTGGTTGGGGTAGTAGTAGTTGGGAAGTATTAGTGGGTTATTGGAGTGTGATATACCCTACTATAGTAGTGGTTGGGGTGTTGGGGTAGTAGTAGTGGTTAGTGGGGTAGTTATATACAACTATAGTTGTTGTAGTCATACACAGTATAGTAAATCTATACTGGTGGTGATATTAATAGAAAATATATTGGGGTTTGGTAATAGTAAGAAGTGTACTTTAGTCTACAAAGTAATATCTATATTCACTGTATATTATCTACAACTATATACAATATTTACCATCACAAATGTTTAGAAAAATCTTTGCTAATATACTATACTGTAATATACCATAATGGTTTATATCTGCAGTCTGTATGTTTATAGTATACGGGATATTAAATTAGTAGATCTATATAATGATAGCATTATTACCTATGGGTAACACTTTACCATTACGTAATACTTGATTACGTAATATTACTAGACTACCTTTACTATTAGTACCGGTACTACAGTGTGAAGTGCATCTCCTATCTACACTAAAAGCGCTATTCTTATCGGTGGTATTTAAGATATCGCATTTCTTATCGTCATATTACATAATAACGCGTAGTCGCTACTGTAATACTGATTACGTAATATCTCGGGCTGACGTCATCAGTGGCCGCTAGTATTACGTACCCCCCCCCCCCCCCGTAGACGTTATAATTGGTTCTGTATGCAGCGCGTGGTAATCCTAATGTGTATGATTACGCTGTGTTACGTCATAGGTACGTAGGAGGAGGAGGAGGAGTTGAGATGGGGGCTCGGGGGCGGGGGCGGTGGTGGGGGCGCGTACACGAGTACCCGCTGCAGTAGCATTCGCGTACGGGCAGCACAGTACCCATTTTGTTGTTCATTTTGTTATATCAATTACTTTTCTATACTACCTTTGAATGCAATTTTGAGTAATGTTTGCCAACCGATCGATGCGTCAATCGATACGTTAAAATTGAATACTTTTTGCGCATATTTTCTTATAACATTTAAACGGATCTAAAATAACGTTCAGTGCACATCGAAATGTAAATATTTGCCATCTTTTACGTATGTGTATAGGTGCGTGTATAGTTGCGTTTATTGGTGCGTGTATGGATGATCGCGTGCCTACACACATACCCACACACATACCCACCCACATACCCACACACATACCCACCCACATACCCACACACATACCCACACACATACTCGCACACTTACCCGCCCACATACCCACACACATACCCACATACATACCTGTAGTAACAGTCTCCCAGTGTGCTAATCTTCTCGCAGCCCGACTTCTCACAGATCACGTCGAACCTGCCGAACAGATCGTTCAGGAGGCTGACCAGATGCTCGGCTGTCTTGTTGGACGACATCTTTGTGAAGCCTACGATGTCGGCAAACCTGAGGGGGCGTGTCATGGGGAGGAGTTATTCACGAGGGGGCGTTATAGGGGGGCGGTATCGTTAGACGACATCTTAGTGAAGCCTACGATGTCGGCGCATCTATGGGGCGTGGTCAGGGGCGGAAGTAGTATGTAAGGGGCGTTAAGTGGAATGATATATTTGTGAGTCCTACGATATCAGAGAATTTAGGGGGTGTAACAGGGAAGTGGTTATCAATGAGGGAGCGTAATAGCTACTATCCTTAGGGGATGTCTGGTTAGACGATATCATAGTGAAGCATACGATATCATCGAATATAGGGTGTATATAGGGCGAATATAGGCTTGGTTAGGGGTGTAGTTAGTACGGAAGAGTATAATGGGGAATGAGATGACATAGGAAGCATGCGATATCGGCGAATCTGAGGAAGTTGTCTGAGAAAATAAATACGACCTTCGGATAATCCTAAGAAAATCCTTAACTATATCCGTAATGTTAATTATGACCTTAGGATAATCCTAGGATAATCCATAACTATCTCAGAACAAGCGACCCTTTAAGGGTGCATGAAAAGTGGGCGTGTTCAATATCGTGTACAACAGTACAGCTTAGTCTACTGGTAGGTAATGATAATCAATGGTACACACATATAGGTGAACAGAACATATATATATACGTGATAAGTATATATATATATATATATATATATATATATATATATATATATATGTTATATATATATAAAGCTTGTTTATATATTTTATATATATACAGTGAATGCAGGGAATGGAATTTGAGTGTGTGTGAGTGAGTGCATGTGATGAATGATGAATGTTATGCAATAACAGGATAATAGTGGCTGTCTCTTCGCGTGCTCGTTTCGCTAAGGTAAGATGGATAGCCGGATATAACCGACGCTGTGAATGAGGGAAGCTGGGAAGAGGGAAGGAGGGGGTAGATGGGATAGATGGGAAGGGCAGGGTAGCGCGGTTGTTGATATTACATCAATGAATTCGTAGAAAACGCGTACATCTGCTAGCGGATTTAATTAAAACACAAACCCGCACACTCGCACACACACCCGCACACTCGCACACACAACCGCACACACACTTATATGTAAAGCTCAAGCAATATAGACTCGATCACCTCACAGTTTACATGTGAACTGTGTACAGCAGTGCGGTGTATGTCGTAAACCTCCACTACTGCATACACGGGTGACATGCTAGTGCCGCTTTAAATAGCTGCTTTAAATAACTGGATATAAATAGAGGAATTCGCCTTTTTATGTTTCTAAATAAACAAATCTAGAAGGAAATTAACGCACTTTATAATAAACCTACTACACTCGGGCGCGTGTGTGTGTGTGTGTGTTTGTGTGTGTGTATGTGTGTGTGTGTATGTGCGGTTGTGTATGTGTGTGTGCGTGTGTGTAAACTTACTAAATGTAAATATTATAAATGTATTACTTTTAAAACGAATATAATATGAGATTATATTAATAACGTAGACGAAAGTTAATATCAACCTCTTCCTCCTCCTCCTCCTTCCATTGTTAAGTAGTATAACAATGCGAGGTCATGTGATATGCCTAGGGTATCGGTGTCACATCGAACAATAACGAGGGCTAAATAGATGAATGCTTTGTTATTTGATATTGTTTTTATACGTGCAAGCATCGCTTCAATAATATCTATCTCCACTTTCGTTGCATAATACATATATTTCAGTCATATGTAATATAGTTCAACTATGTGCATATATGCTTCCCTGTATATGCCTCCCTATATATGCTTCCCTGTATATGCCTCCCTATATATGCTTCCCTGTATATGCCTCCCTATATATGCCTCCTTCTACATGATTCCCTACATATGCTTCCCTATATTATGATATATTCTAGGAATGATTATATAACATGTGACCTCTATAATTATAGCACGTGGGAGGCGGTGCGTTTATTTGACAGCACAATTACCGCACACGTACACACTCTGACACACACACACGCACACACACACATACACACACCTACATACACACAGCCACACACATACATATATACACACAGTCACAAACACATACGATCTGAACTAATACACTGATATAGTGTGATAATGCTATAGTCCTAGTCACAACTAATAGAATAGTTGTATATTGCTTGGAGGACTTTGGCATTAGCAGCTGGTACCCTATAGGGAGTTCCTCTGGTATTACTATTTATATAATTAATAGAGTGAATACATTTGTAGACAAATACCTGATGATACAACATTTATTTTGGACCAAAGTCCAGCTTCCTGATCTGATAATAGCTTTGTATTAATGACTGAATATGCCAATTCATAGCACTAATTGGCAGAGATTGAATCATAGATTTATAGTGTAAAATACAAATCTATGGATATTAAAATACTAGCCCTCACATAAAATGAGCAATTATTCCATATTATGCTCACTATTATTTGCTGGATAGTCGCAACTAACAATATAGTAATAGTCTCACACACATACGCACACACACACCAACACTCACACTCACACACACTCCTTCACAACTAACAGAATAGTGACATCCTCCATCTTAGACATGTGGAAGCTGCGGAAAGCGTCAAGATCGTTACCCACTCGCATACTGCCCGCCATCTTGCCTTTACCCTTACCCTTCTTGTGACCTCTAGAGCGGTTCTTCCTCTTCTTAGAGGTTGTGTCCTGGCGTGAGATCTGGTTGTCAGGGTGACCGGCCGAGGAGGACCTGTGTTCGTCGTCAGCCTGTGGGTATGTGTGTGGGTATGTGTGTGGGGCAGTGTGTAGGTATGTGTGTGGGGCAGTGTGTAGGTATGTGTGTAGGTATGTGTGTGGGGCAGTGTGTAGGTATGTGTGTAGGTATGTGTGTGGGTAGGTGTGTAGGGTAGTGTAGTGGTAGGTGTGTGTGTATGTGTGTGGGTATGTGTGTGTGTATGCGTGTGGGTATGTGTGTGGGTATGTGTAGTGGTAGGTGTGTGGGTATGTGTGTGGGTATGTGTAGTGGTATGTGTGTGTGTATGCGTGTAGGTATGTGTGTGGGTATGTGTAGTGGTATGTGTGTGGGGCAGTGTGTAGGTATGTGTGTGGGTATGTGTGTGGGTATGTGTGTGGGGCAGTGTGTGGGTAGGTGTGTGGGTATGTGTGTGGGTAGGTGTGTAGGGTAGTGTAGTGGTAGGTGTGTGGGTATGTGTGTGGGGCAGTGTGTAGGTATGTGTGTAGGTATGTGTGTAGGGTAGTGTAGTGGTATGTGTGTAGGTATGTGTGTAGGGAGGATTACTTGCACTATATGTATATTGTAGTGAACTACATCTGAGTGTGCGGTATTATTCAGGTATACACTGTATACAGTGTACATTGTACACTGTACAATGAATACTGTACATTGTGTAAACCGTACAGTTTACGTTATATGCATGAGGTATACAGTAATATTACAGTAGTAATATTACTGTATACCGCATGCATATGAAGTGGTATACCATAGATTTAGAGAGACATTATATATACCTATATGAATAGTACTGTGTTATTGAGGTACGTGTGTATATATATATAAATTGAATTATAGGTGATCTATCATTATATAATGTAAAAATAGAAGTATGTTTTTATTTGTAAATATGTAAATATATACACACACACACAAATACACACACACACAAAAACACACACACACACACAAACATATATATATATATATATATATATATATATATATATATATATAATCAATACATTTGCTACACTATAAATGTTATATATGATACTGTAGATCCCATTGATATAAATACACTTTCTCTCTAGCTCAATGGGTATACCACATATCGGTGTTTCTCTCAACTAGTTAACACACTATATCGCACACTAGGGATGTTCACGGGTCACAATTGTTATGTTTCGAAACAGTTTCGAAACCAGAGTCAATTCACTTGAAACCGACCGGAAAAACAGATTAAAAACCGGAAACCATTATATTTCATAAACCCGAGACCAACCCGACAATTGAACATCCCTAGCACAAACAGTTCGTACAACCATTGAGATAAGTGAAGCCGTACCCCTGTACACAGCGTGCATTGTGTACACCGTACATTGTGTACATTGTGTACATTGTGTACATTGTACACATATATCTAGTATAGTACACCTATAGTACACCTATATCAACTATAGTGATCACATACATATCATTGTGCGTGTGTGTGTGTATGCAGTCGGCAGCTGTATATAATGTGTGCAGGCAATATACCTATTACCACTGCAGGTAGCTCTCATCTCTAGCTGTGATATCTATATATAGCTCATACACGTTGCGGAATAGTAATATATCATATCACGTACTGTGTGTGTATTCAAGTATCAATATATCATACAAGCCCACACACACATACCTACACACATACCCACACACATAGCCACACACATACCTACACACATACGCACGACGTTCATATGACTGACGCTAATGTGTTATTAGGTCTGTGCTTAAGCACTTATGTTATATGTTAGCTTGACATGTTAAAGTACTCTTGTATAGGTCACTTGTTGTCATCATGTAATTGGTAGTGGTAGTGGTGGTTCTAGTGGTAGTGGTTCTAGTTGTAGTGGTGGTAGTGGTAGTTACAGTGGTGGTAGTATTGTTGTTTGTGGTGGTAGTAGTTCAGGTGGTAGTGGTAGTAGAGGTAGTGGTGGAGGTGGTGGTGGTGGTAGTGGTGGTTGTGGTGCTAATGGCATTGGTGCTAGTGGTGGTGGTAATGGTAATGTTGCATTGGGGTTGTGGAAGGGTGACGATAGTGGTAGTGATAGTAGTGGTAGTGATAGTGGTGGTGCACTATATGTATTAGTTGCGGATGTTATGATGGTAGATGGTACACATATGATTACATAAGAGCTATCACCGCTGACCTCTGACCTCAGTGACCTGTACTACTAATGATATACCCAGCAAACAGTAATAGCCTCAGAATAGCTGCATAACAGCATATTTAATAGCCTCAAATGTTTAAATCGTGCTATTATGCTGCTATTATGTTTCCATTACATGTCTATTATGCTGCTATTAATTTGTCATGCTGTTATATTGCTATTTAAAGTCTATTATGCTATTATTATGCTGCTATTAATTTTAAAAGTATATTACGATGCTGTTATGCTGCTATTGTGAGGCTATTACTGTTTGCTGGGTAGCTACATACATGTAACATAGGTGTAGACTGAATACCATGACTAACAAGCGATGTTACCATAGCTAGCCATGTTAATACAGTTCAAATACATACTATTTCAGTAGTGTAAAATAGTATATATTACATATATCAGTGTACATTGTAGAATATAAACTACACACATACACACACACCACACTATGCCGTATGACGCACATTGCAGTCACCAGTGTGCGAAGAGTACGAAGAGTGATTACCTGAAGGTTGTATATCCGCACCGCGAACACACACCGTTATATAACGCACCGCACCATGTCCTACTATGATGTTTGCACTCAATAGAACCTATATTATACTATACTATACTATACTATATGTATCTACTATATATATATATATATATATATAGTGTATGACATACACTGTATATAGATATATACGTGTGTGCGACAATACGAACATCTATTATGCTATAGTAACATCTATAGATGTTAGGCTACACATACTACCACTACTTCTACCTATTACCACCACTACTACTGCTACTACTGCTACTACCTATAGCCTGTGCTGCTACCTATAGGCGAGATGATTAACGACCTACCCTATAGGGGGTAAACGTCGTGTAATCGAGCACTAGTAAAAAGTGGGCCTCTCTACGTAGGTAGTCGTTATATCGAGAGTTTGCGGTGACGCCTGTAGTGTCCTCCTCCTCCTCCTAAATAACGTACGCTATAGACAGTGTATACTCGATATATCGACAATGGGCGCCTACCTCGCCGACCCTTCTTCTCTATAGAGATCATAGAGCTAGAGAGAAAGCTAGCTCTATGATAGAGATCTCTATATCTCACTCTCCTTCTTTTTATATGGAAATCGCGCCAAACCCTACTCTATTTCAGTGATTTCAATACTACCTCTAGCGGTGTTGCGGTTAACTATTAATTACACGGGGGCGTATGCGATTATAGATTAGTATACGAATGTTGAACGTAATCTATTTAGATAGGGAGTGTTATATAATAGATTCGCGTAGTTGTCGTATTTAGTCCTAGATTTGTATTTTACCACTTTAAACTATAAATCTATGTATTTACTAAATACTATTTAGTATATAAATTTATCATATATCAAGTATCATTTATCAAACGTGTACAGCGAATGTCGTTCACGCAACAATCTAATGCTGCTGCGAACGATGACGAATATCACGTTACGACCGAGTGGCCACCACGTGACCTAGACACGACTAACACGTGATCGATTATCCGCCTCATCCCCCGCCCCCCACTACAAGGCTATGATCGATCACTATCGAATAAGCCTCGCGGTGTCTGTACGTCTCCGCTTAACCGGAAGTGCCCTGGCCTCCTCGTACCACCGTCCGCTAAGCCTGTGGTAGTGACCGGTAGTGCTGCAGTGGTCAACTAGCACCACGCGGCTCACGTAAATACACGCATCTCTAATATCGCCCACCATCACCACTCGACAACACGTTGATAACAGCTATCATCGTGTTGCTGATAGTACACCCCTACCCCACCCCACTCGCACCCCCAACATCAACTCGACTATAGTATACTAAGGCTACTGTAGTATCTACGTACTATACTGTAGTATACTAGTACTATAGTAACGAACACCATGTCCTTGATAGCCTTGTATACCTGTAGGTATTAGGGGCGCTGGAACGATGGTGTGTATGTAGGGGGAATCAACCAATCAACATAAATGTTGTGGTAAAAGGTGGGGGACCACTATATAGGAGGTGACCCTAGATTTTAAAGTGGGGTAGAATAACCCCCTCCCCTCCCCCACCCCTGTTGCAGCGACCCTAATAGGTATACTCGCCTATCGCGTTCACACGGCAGCAATTCTTACTCACACTACGCCGTATTAACAACGGTCAGTGTACGTCGTACAGTACACCCGTTTACAATGTACAATGTACGACGTATCAACAAAGGGCTTTGGTATCATCATCCGTGTAACACGCGTTGCCTCGTCATAGCACCGGGCGGGCGCTAGGGTCACTAGCTACGCACACCGCAACCTATAGCGTTACCGTGGTTACCGTGGTTACCGTGGTTACCGTGGTTACCGTAGTTACCGTGGTTACCGTGGTTACCGTGGTTACCGTGGTATCACCTGCGCATGACACCTACTATTAATATAAGTATATACGCTATATATAGATAGTATACACTATAGACTCTAGAGTGTATTATATACTCTATGGTCTATAGTGACTATGGAATATATAGATTCTAGTGCGTAAAGATAGAGAGAAACTCACTTTCTCGAGGTGATCTCCCGCTACGCGATCTAGCGACACGCCCTAACACCGTCACGCTACGTTGACTGATACCGATACGTTAGTGTTAAGTTGCCCAATACCGGGGAGCCCCGCTAATACTCTAATATATACTAGCGCCATCTACAGTAATAGATACTAGCGCCACCTACATCAAACAATACCGTCACACACAGTGTATATAGATGTGTAGAGGTACGCGCATATAGGCATGCCATAACACAGCCATAGCTATAGCTGTTTGTGTGTGTGCATGTTCACTACACACACACACACACACACACACACACATACACACATACACACACACACACACACATACACACACACACACACACACACACACGCACACACACACACACACACACACACGCACACACACACACACACACACACACGCACTATAGTATACTATAGAGTGTATACTATAGAGTACTATCGCGTCCTGACATTAATCACGATATCAACCAGCGTTCTATAATTATAATTAGAGTACATTGTATACAATGTATACAATGTACAAAATGTATATATATATATATACGATGTAAAATGTCATAAATTGTCACTACGTCGTACCACTATAGTGAGTGTGTACATGCATACCGCACACGTCTTACCACCTCTGTATCCACATCGAGCGTACCACTACACACTCCACTACGTGTACTATATTTACTACACGCACACTCCATTACACACGTACCTCCACACACACCACCACACCACCGCACATGTACCACCGTCACCACCGGCAGATAACTACCGGTTACCTAACGATACGGAGTGAGGTCACGTGTCTAAGGTATACGTCACGTGATAATAACTACCCTCCACCCACGACGGTATCGCTGTACAACGGAAGCTGTACAATTGCGTAGGAAATAGAAACTATTTGCATATAAAATATATTATATATATATAATATCAGAATACTATATATATAGTACTATACTATACTAATTTATATAAACCACTAGTGTTATATCAGTATACTGTACGGAAAGAAAAATCATTAAGAAAACAGTACATTGGCCTACTTATTCCTACAGCTGCCTGTTATTACGCGTAACTCCTATGACGTAACTTCTCTGGGAGGCGGGGCGAGGGGCGGGGCCTACCTTATCTCTGGAGCTCATGATTTCTTTAGCGACTTTCGGAGGCATCAACGAATGAATCATGCGTTCTTTTAGTTTCTCCTCTATGATGAGATCCTTCCTGCTCAACGCTGATTGGCAGCCCTGATGGGGGTCACGATGGGGTCAACCACTGATCGTAGTGTACGCAATTCTAACCGTACCTAATACACATATGTTTACTCGGCAGTTAAAGGGAGTGCCTGCAGGCACAATTGGTGATTACAGTGATACCTGACTAAGTGTACCTAATCCTGTACCTACACCTGTAACCACTAAATTTGTACACATAATGGTGACTTAATAGGTACTTATTATACTCCTGAGTAGACATACGTGCATTATATATAATAATATAAATAATTATTATTTAATTTTATAAAATTAATAAAAAAATTAACATATTTCTAAATGTAATTGTATTATCGATGAAGTTTATCTAGGTTTTAGTGGAAGGGAATTGCATGGTAAATAGGGTTGATATAGAGAAGCTTCTATTAGATGTAGTATTCGTATTTGTTGAGAACGTAACTTCTTAAATATATACGTAATTACAATTGAGTCATTCCGAGTAACATGGGCACATTTTGGATGGGCAAATAATCTTAAATATATATCCGATAAAAAAAAATGTTACGATTCTTTTATATATAATATACATTCTGTAAAAATTTCATAAAAATCGGAGACCAAAAGTGTGAGAAATGTAACGAAGTTGCTCGGAATGCTTATATTGCTAATCTAATTTGATAAACACTGTAGTGTTTCGCGCGAATAACCTTGAGGAATGTACTGCGACCCCTGACCTGCGCCATGATGTAGATGTGAATACCCATCACGTGTAGCGCTAGGTGCATGAGGGCCCTGGCGATGATTTCGCTAGGCTGAATACTACCCCACCTGGTGACCGCATTCAGAGTCTCGAAACACGTGCTGTACACGACGCCGAACAGTACGCACGTGTACAACCGTAACGGTACCAGCGAGTACAGCACCAGTAGCAGCTCAACCGTGACGGTGAACGCGCTCACAGACGCTAGAATCAGCGGGTCGCGGAATCCCAACACGCCGAAGAACGGAAGTAGCGTGGCGAGAGTGGCGCCGGTGAACGCGATACCGGTGGCGGTCTGTAGTCTTTGGTAGGCGGCGTAGTAGGTGAACTTAAACAGCGCGGCCGTAATCACTATCGTCACGGAGCAGGCCGCCAGGTGGTGCTGCCACATGTGGTTGCGTAGCGTGCCGAAATAGACGGCCCAAACGGCGGCCAGGATTCCGGCGTAGATCACCGCGTACCGGAACTGCTGACGACGCTCCGGAAACGACATCTGGCGGTACTTTCGTTCCAGGATGTCCGAGTCGAACTTGGGATCCCACCAGGCGGGCGAGGCTCGCTCGAACAGAACTATGGCCCGTTGTTGATGGGCGCGGAAAGGGGCGCGGAAAGGGGCGTGGTGTCACCGCCTACACTGTCCGGCCCCGCGGTGGTCGGTCGTCGGCTATTGTCTATCTGGACTGTGGTCTGGTGGTCGCCGGTGGACGCCGGGTGATAGGCCACTTTATCTCGGTCAGCCATGATATTGTTATTGAGGTAGGGGGCGCTAGTGGTGCTGAAGGTCAGTGAAGGTCAGCATACCTGTACGAGTGGTGGGGGGTAGTGGTCAGTGGGTATAATGTGCAACCTACAGAACACACGTCGCGGGGTATATGGTTTGATTTGATTTAAGTTAAATATACTATATTTGATTATAATAAAATAATTATTGATAATACAATTAATTAATACTATGTATGTTATACAGTGTGGCGTTTCTATAGACTATAGTATACTACTATAGTTGTCATAGAGTGGAGAGAAGATACACACGTGACAGACATTGTGTAGGGGAACTACATCACGTAGGGGCCACGCCTACATCACGTGGGGGTCACGCCTATAACCCGTATACCCTAACTATCAGTACATAGTGCAGGTAACTATGTCCCCTACCCGTGATGCCTATAGGTTTACCACTCAGCCCATTCATAGTGCATATGTGTGTGGGTGTGTGTACAACGTGTGCATTGTACGTGTGCTATTGTTTTTTCGTGGATTTCCGTGACACGTGGTCAATCACGCTATATCGTGCTATGACGTATACGACACAGTCTACGACTCGTTTATAACTCGTACATACTATACTCATACCCGTATAGTACGTACCGGTAGCTTACGCGCGTATGTATACACCAACCACGCCCCCCAGCCGATGATTGACAGGTGTAGTCACGTGACGCGTGATAGTTACGCGTCATGGCGACTATTACGCGCGATAGAGGTATTTAGACGTGGCCGACCGTGCATGGCCTACGTGGTCGGTAGCTAGAGAGAGAGA
>CAXHSG010000114.1:0-2500 GCA_964019155.1 Osedax fenrisi
CGAACCTCTGACTTTCGTTCTTGATTAATGAAAACATTCTTGGCAAATGCTTTCGCTGTAGTACGTCTTACGCGGATCCAAGAATTTCACCTCTAACCGCGTAATACGAATGCCCCCGACTGTCCCTCTTAATCATTACCTCGAGCTCAGAAAACCAGCAAAATAGAACCGAGATCCTATTCCATTATTCCATGCGACATTATACAAGCGAGAACGCCTGCCTTAAGCACTCTAATTTTTTCAAAGTAAACATTCCGGCCATCCACAACACCCGATAAAAGGCATCGCAGACAGAACCGGCAGGTAGACCAGAAGAAGAAAGTACCGACGTGAGCCGGACCACCTCTTCGAAGCCCAGATCCAACTACGAGCTTTTTAACTGCAACAACTTTAATATACGCTATTGGAGCTGGAATTACCGCGGCTGCTGGCACCAGACTTGCCCTCCAATAGGTACTCGTTAAAAGTTTTAAAATGTACTCATTCCAATTACGGAGCATCGTTAGATAGCCCGCATTGTTATTTTTCGTCACTACCTCCCCGAACTAGGAGTGGGTAATTTACGCGCCTGCTGCCTTCCTTGGATGTGGTAGCCGTTTCTCATGCTCCCTCTCCGGAATCGAACCCTGATTCCCCGCTACCCGTTACGACCATGGTAAGCATATCACTTACCATCGACAGTTGATAGGGCGGACACTTGAAAGATATGTCGCCAGCGCAAGGCTATGCGATCAGCCGAAGGTTATCCAGAGTCACCAAAACAGCATCTTGCGATGTCTGGTTTGATCTAATAAATGCGACCTTCACTCTTACGAGTTCCAGTCTATAAGTTGCACAGTATTAGCTCTAGAATTACTACAGTTATCCGAGTAGGACATATGATCCAATAAATAGTGACCGATTTAATGAGCCATTCGCGGTTTCACTTTGTGTAAGTTTGTACTTAGACATGCATGGCTTAATCTTTGAGACAAGCATATGACTACTGGCAGGATCAACCAGATAACTCTCAAAACTGCAATAAGAATAAATAGAATTACGATAAAACTATATAATCATGCAAAGAGTGTATCTAACTATATCGGAAATATAGTTATAGACCAACGTCAACCTATAACATCGTTGAAAACGAAAAAATAGATCGCGAACCTTGCGAAAATCTCCGCGTTCGTAAATTTAAGCGCAGCCGACACTCGAATACACGAGCCGTACGTACAAGAAATCAAGATGTAATAAAATATCTAGAAATATAAACACGTCGCGTAACGAACGAGCCAATATATACGGTTTGCGGTTAGACAATACAGAATTACCCGAAAATAATTACAGTCAACGTCTAAAAAGAATTGTTTTAATAAATAGAGCTTATCCCGAAGGCTATTTTTTACCAGTGATCTATCCATATAAGAAAAAGACCAGCAATCTTTACTCAATCGCTTGGCGACTGAGTGCGGATTACCCTCAACCAGTAAAATGCTCTACTCGAATTTTTCCATTTTTTACGATATACTCAAATAATGCTCAAAATTAAACAAACTAACTTTTTTTTGTAATTTAACATACTTGTGTATTTTTCTAAAAAAAAAATTTTTTATCTCGATTTACTTATATCAATATTTTAAATTAACAATGAAATATAATACATGTACAGGATACAAAAAAAATATATTTATTCAATTCCCATTAATTTAAAATATTTACAGATAAAATCAAAACCAGACACAAAAAAGACCAGAGAAACGTAATTTCTCTGCGGTCTTGTTCTACGCACATAATATATTCTGTAAATTTATTTATTAAAACGAAATATTGTATTATAAAATTGAATACTTAACGTACATATGTATTCTATAGCTCTATTGAAAGATCGTTTAAAACTAAGTAGAAACCATATATAATACTTGTATAACAATATAGTGTAACGAAATATAAAGTAATACAATAAGAGTACTATGAAAATAAAATTAAAAATTAAAAATATAAATAACCCACTATAATAAGACCAGTAGAAACGTTATTTCTATGCGGTATTATGTTAGGCGTATAAAATTTCTGTTAAGAAAAATTATTTATTATACTGTATCAATAAAACATATACGCTAATATAAAATCGAATATTCGATGCGTATAAGTGTACTGTAGCATTTTAGAAAGAGCGTAAAAAACTGAGTAGAATACATATACGATGTGTATATAACTATATAGGATAACGAAATGTAAATTATAATAACAATAGTACTATCGAATATAAAATAGATAAATTCATAAGTAAATAAATAACATATTCAAAATACGGGAAAACATATACGCTAATATAAAATCGAATATTCGATGCGTATAAGTGTACTATAGCATTTTAGAAAGAGCGTAAAAAACTGAGTAGAATACATATACGATGTGTATATAACTATATAGGATAACGAAATGTAAATTATAATAACAATAGTACTATCGAATATAGAATAGATAAATTCATAAGTAAATAAATAACATATTCAAA
>CAXHSG010000114.1:22500-25361 GCA_964019155.1 Osedax fenrisi
TACAATAAGAGTACTATGAAAATAAAATTAAAAATTAAAAATATAAATAACCCACTATAATAAGACCAGTAGAAACGTTATTTCTATGCGGTATTATGTTAGGCGTATAAAATTTCTGTTAAGAAAAATTATTTATTATACTGTATCAATAAAACATATACGCTAATATAAAATCGAATATTCGATGCGTATAAGTGTACTGTAGCATTTTAGAAAGAGCGTAAAAAACTGAGTAGAATACATATACGATGTGTATATAACTATATAGGATAACGAAATGTAAATTATAATAACAATAGTACTATCGAATATAAAATAGATAAATTCATAAGTAAATAAATAACATATTCAAAATACGGGAAAACATATACGCTAATATAAAATCGAATATTCGATGCGTATAAGTGTACTATAGCATTTTAGAAAGAGCGTAAAAAACTGAGTAGAATACATATACGATGTGTATATAACTATATAGGATAACGAAATGTAAATTATAATAACAATAGTACTATCGAATATAGAATAGATAAATTCATAAGTAAATAAATAACATATTCAAAAAACGGGAAAACATATACGCTAATATAAAATCGAATATTCGATGCGTATAAGTGTACTATAGCATTTTAGAAAGAGCGTAAAAAACTGAGTAGAATACATATACGATGTGTATATAACTATATAGGATAACGAAATGTAAATTATAATAACAATAGTACTATCGTATATAAAATAGATAAATTCATAAGTAAATAAATAACATATTCAAAATACGGGAAAACATATACGCTAATATAAAATCGAATATTCGATGCGTATAAGTGTACTATAGCATTTTAGAAAGAGCGTAAAAAACTGAGTAGAATACATATACGATGTGTATATAACTATATAGGATAACGAAATGTAAATTATAATAACAATAGTACTATCGAATATAGAATAGATAAATTCATAAGTAAATAAATAACATATTCAAAAAACGGGAAAACATATACGCTAATATAAAATCGAATATTCGATGCGTATAAGTGTACTATAGCATTTTAGAAAGAGCGTAAAAAACTGAGTAGAATACATATACGATGTGTATATAACTATATAGGATAACGAAATGTAAATTATAATAACAATAGTACTATCGAATATAGAATAGATAAATTCATAAGTAAATAAATAACATATTCAAAAAACGGGAAAACATATACGCTAATATAAAATCGAATATTCGATGCGTATAAGTGTACTATAGCATTTTAGAAAGAGCGTAAAAAACTGAGTAGAATACATATACGATGTGTATATAACTATATAGGATAACGAAATGTAAATTATAATAACAATAGTACTATCGAATATAGAATAGATAAATTCATAAGTAAATAAATAACATATTCAAAAAACGGGAAAACATATACGCTAATATAAAATCGAATATTCGATGCGTATAAGTGTACTATAGCATTTTAGAAAGAGCGTAAAAAACTGAGTAGAATACATATACGATGTGTATATAACTATATAGGATAACGAATGTAAATTATAATAACAATAGTACTATCGAATATAGAATAGATAAATTCATAAGTAAATAAATAACATATTCAAAAAACGGGAAAACATATACGCTAATATAAAATCGAATATTCGATGCGTATAAGTGTACTATAGCATTTTAGAAAGAGCGTAAAAAACTGAGTAGAATACATATACGATGTGTATATAACTATATAGGATAACGAAATGTAAATTATAAGAATAAGAGAACTATCGAAAAAATATTGTAAACTATATAAATTTCTATAAATAGTATAATATATTCAAATTTAATAACTAGTGATATAGCGTAGTGGTACAGCTAATGACTCGTAATTAGAAGGTAACGAGTTCAAATCTAGTTGAATATATTTTTTTTAAATTCGTAATTATATATATAATATATTTTATTACTCGCGTCAACTGCGGGGGTAGAAATAAACTACTTAATAGTACAATAACGAAATTATACTCTATCGTTTTCAGAACTAAATATTTTCGAATTCATACTCTACCGTTTTCAGAACTAAATATTTTCGAATTCATACTCTACCGTTTTCAGAACTAAATATTTTCGAATTCATACTCTACCGTTTTCAGAACTAAATATTTTCGAATTCATACTCTACCGTTTTCTATACTAACCATATTCGAATTCATACTCTACCGTTTTCTATACTAACCATATTCGAATTCATACTCTGCCGTTTTCTATACTAACCATATTCGAATTCATACTCTGCCGTTTTCCCAGCCATAATTTCGGATACATACTCTGCCGTTTTACAAGCCTGTATTTTTGGAATCATACTCTGCCGTTTTCCCAGCCATAATTTCGGATACATACTCTGCCGTTTTACAAGCCTGTATTTTTGGAATCATACTCTGCCGTTTTCCCAGCCATAATTTCGGATACATACTCTGCCGTTTTACCAGCCTGTATTTTTGGAATCATACTCTGCCGTTTTCCCAGCCATAATTTCGGATACATACTCTGCCGTTTTACAAGCCTGTATTTTTGGAATCATACTCTGCCGTTTTCCCAGCCATAATTTCGGATACATACTCTGCCGTTTTACAAGCCCCATGAATAACAAAAATCCAATGAAATCACGGCAAAAAAAAAAACCGTAAAACATTGAATTTTTTTTGAATGAGTTAGTCTAAGCTAACAAATCACCGAGTCAAAGGAAAAGTCTCAATAGATCGCAGTGTGGCGGCTGCTCTACTAAGTACGACCCCTCGACTCAGACCAAAGTCGTATACGATTGATTTTGTACCCTGACGTTGTACGGAAATGATAGGAAGAGACGACCGAGTAC
>CAXHSG010000115.1:7500-10000 GCA_964019155.1 Osedax fenrisi
TCTGCGGTCTTGTTCTACGCACATAATATATTCTGTAAATTTATTTATTAAAACGAAATATTGTATTATAAAATTGAATACTTAACGTACATATGTATTCTATAGCTCTATTGAAAAATCGTTTAAAACTAAGTAGAAACCATATATAATACTTGTATAACAATATAGTGTAACGAAATATAAAGTAATACAATAAGAGTACTATGAAAATAAAATTAAAAATTAAAAATATAAATAACCCACTATAATAAGACCAGTAGAAACGTTATTTCTATGCGGTATTATGTTAGGCGTATAAAATTTCTGTTAAGAAAAATTATTTATTATACTGTATCAATAAAACATATACGCTAATATAAAATCGAATATTCGATGCGTATAAGTGTACTATAGCATTTTAGAAAGAGTGTAAAAAACTGAGTAGAATACATATACGATGTGTATATAACTATATAGGATAACGAAATGTAAATTATAATAATAATAGTACTATCGAATATAAAATAGATAAATTCATAAGTAAATAAATAACAAATTCAAAAAACGGGAAAACATATACGCTAATATAAAATCGAATATTCGATGCGTATAAGTGTACTGTAGCATTTTAGAAAGAGCGTAAAAAACTGAGTAGAATACATATACGATGTGTATATAACTATATAGGATAACGAAATGTAAATTATAATAACAATAGTACTATCGAATATAAAATAGATAAATTCATAAGTAAATAAATAACATATTCAAAATACGGGAAAACATATACGCTAATATAAAATCGAATATTCGATGCGTATAAGTGTACTATAGCATTTTAGAAAGAGCGTAAAAAACTGAGTAGAATACATATACGATGTGTATATAACTATATAGGATAACGAAATGTAAATTATAATAACAATAGTACTATCGAATATAAAATAGATAAATTCATAAGTAAATAAATAACATATTCAAAATACGGGAAAACATATACGCTAATATAAAATCGAATATTCGATGCGTATAAGTGTACTATAGCATTTTAGAAAGAGCGTAAAAAACTGAGTAGAATACATATACGATGTGTATATAACTATATAGGATAACGAAATGTAAATTATAATAACAATAGTACTATCGAATATAAAATAGATAAATTCATAAGTAAATAAATAACATATTCAAAATACGGGAAAACATATACGCTAATATAAAATCGAATATTCGATGCGTATAAGTGTACTATAGCATTTTAGAAAGAGCGTAAAAAACTGAGTAGAATACATATACGATGTGTATATAACTATATAGGATAACGAAATGTAAATTATAATAACAATAGTACTATCGAATATAAAATAGATAAATTCATAAGTAAATAAATAACATATTCAAAATACGGGAAAACATATACGCTAATATAAAATCGAATATTCGATGCGTATAAGTGTACTGTAGCATTTTAGAAAGAGTGTAAAAAACTGAGTAGAATACATATACGATGTGTATATAACTATATAGGATAACGAAATGTAAATTATAATAATAATAGTACTATCGAATATAAAATAGATAAATTCATAAGTAAATAAATAACAAATTCAAAAAACGGGAAAACATATACGCTAATATAAAATCGAATATTCGATGCGTATAAGTGTACTGTAGCATTTTAGAAAGAGCGTAAAAAACTGAGTAGAATACATATACGATGTGTATATAACTATATAGGATAACGAAATGTAAATTATAATAACAATAGTACTATCGAATATAAAATAGATAAATTCATAAGTAAATAAATAACATATTCAAAATACGGGAAAACATATACGCTAATATAAAATCGAATATTCGATGCGTATAAGTGTACTATAGCATTTTAGAAAGAGCGTAAAAAACTGAGTAGAATACATATACGATGTGTATATAACTATATAGGATAACGAAATGTAAATTATAAGAATAAGAGAACTATCGAAAAAATATTGTAAACTATATAAATTTCTATAAATAGTATAATATATTCAAATTTAATAACTAGTGGTATAGCGTAGTGGTACAGCTAATGACTCGTAATTAGAAGGTAACGAGTTCAAATCTAGCTGAATATATTTTTTTTAAATTCGTAATTATATATATAATATATTTTATTAATCGCGTCAACTGCGGGGGTAGAAATAAACTACTTAATAGTACAATAACGAAATTATACTCTATCGTTTTCAGAACTAAATATTTTCGAATTCATACTCTACCGTTTTCAGAACTAAATATTTTCGAATTCATACTCTACCGTTTTCTATACTAACCATATTCGAATTCATACTCTACCGTTTTCTATACTAACCATATTCGAATTCATACTCTACCGTTTTCTATACTAACCATATTCGAATTCATACTCTACCGTTTTCTATACTAACCATATTCGAATTCATACTCTACCGTTTTCTATACTAACCATATTCGAATTCATACTCTACCGTTTTCTATACTAACCATATTCGAATTC
>CAXHSG010000115.1:17500-20000 GCA_964019155.1 Osedax fenrisi
TACCCGAAAATAATTACAGTCAACGTCTAAAAAGAATTGTTTTAATAAATAGAGCTTATCCCGAAGGCTATTTTTTACCAGTGATCTATCCATATAAGAAAAAGACCAGCAATCTTTACTCAATCGCTTGGCGACTGAGTGCGGATTACCCTCAACCAGTAAAATGCTCTACTCGAATTTTTCCATTTTTTACGATATACTCAAATAATGCTCAAAATTAAACAAACTAACTTTTTTTTGTAATTTAACATACTTGTGTATTTTTCTAAAAAAAAAATTTTTTATCTCGATTTACTTATATCAATATTTTAAATTAACAATGAAATATAATACATGTACAGGATACAAAAAAAATATATTTATTCAATTCCCATTAATTTAAAATATTTACAGATAAAATCAAAACCAGACACAAAAAAGACCAGAGAAACGTAATTTCTCTGCGGTCTTGTTCTACGCACATAATATATTCTGTAAATTTATTTATTAAAACGAAATATTGTATTATAAAATTGAATACTTAACGTACATATGTATTCTATAGCTCTATTGAAAAATCGTTTAAAACTAAGTAGAAACCATATATAATACTTGTATAACAATATAGTGTAACGAAATATAAAGTAATACAATAAGAGTACTATGAAAATAAAATTAAAAATTAAAAATATAAATAACCCACTATAATAAGACCAGTAGAAACGTTATTTCTATGCGGTATTATGTTAGGCGTATAAAATTTCTGTTAAGAAAAATTATTTATTATACTGTATCAATAAAACATATACGCTAATATAAAATCGAATATTCGATGCGTATAAGTGTACTATAGCATTTTAGAAAGAGTGTAAAAAACTGAGTAGAATACATATACGATGTGTATATAACTATATAGGATAACGAAATGTAAATTATAATAATAATAGTACTATCGAATATAAAATAGATAAATTCATAAGTAAATAAATAACAAATTCAAAAAACGGGAAAACATATACGCTAATATAAAATCGAATATTCGATGCGTATAAGTGTACTGTAGCATTTTAGAAAGAGCGTAAAAAACTGAGTAGAATACATATACGATGTGTATATAACTATATAGGATAACGAAATGTAAATTATAATAACAATAGTACTATCGAATATAAAATAGATAAATTCATAAGTAAATAAATAACATATTCAAAATACGGGAAAACATATACGCTAATATAAAATCGAATATTCGATGCGTATAAGTGTACTATAGCATTTTAGAAAGAGCGTAAAAAACTGAGTAGAATACATATACGATGTGTATATAACTATATAGGATAACGAAATGTAAATTATAATAACAATAGTACTATCGAATATAAAATAGATAAATTCATAAGTAAATAAATAACATATTCAAAATACGGGAAAACATATACGCTAATATAAAATCGAATATTCGATGCGTATAAGTGTACTATAGCATTTTAGAAAGAGCGTAAAAAACTGAGTAGAATACATATACGATGTGTATATAACTATATAGGATAACGAAATGTAAATTATAATAACAATAGTACTATCGAATATAAAATAGATAAATTCATAAGTAAATAAATAACATATTCAAAATACGGGAAAACATATACGCTAATATAAAATCGAATATTCGATGCGTATAAGTGTACTATAGCATTTTAGAAAGAGCGTAAAAAACTGAGTAGAATACATATACGATGTGTATATAACTATATAGGATAACGAAATGTAAATTATAATAACAATAGTACTATCGAATATAAAATAGATAAATTCATAAGTAAATAAATAACATATTCAAAATACGGGAAAACATATACGCTAATATAAAATCGAATATTCGATGCGTATAAGTGTACTGTAGCATTTTAGAAAGAGTGTAAAAAACTGAGTAGAATACATATACGATGTGTATATAACTATATAGGATAACGAAATGTAAATTATAATAATAATAGTACTATCGAATATAAAATAGATAAATTCATAAGTAAATAAATAACAAATTCAAAAAACGGGAAAACATATACGCTAATATAAAATCGAATATTCGATGCGTATAAGTGTACTGTAGCATTTTAGAAAGAGCGTAAAAAACTGAGTAGAATACATATACGATGTGTATATAACTATATAGGATAACGAAATGTAAATTATAATAACAATAGTACTATCGAATATAAAATAGATAAATTCATAAGTAAATAAATAACATATTCAAAATACGGGAAAACATATACGCTAATATAAAATCGAATATTCGATGCGTATAAGTGTACTATAGCATTTTAGAAAGAGCGTAAAAAACTGAGTAGAATACATATACGATGTGTATATAACTATATAGGATAACGAAATGTAAATTATAAGAATAAGAGAACTATCGAAAAAATATTGTAAACTATATAAATTTCTATAAATAGTATAATATATTCAAATTTAATAACTAGTGGTATAGCGTAGTGGTACAGCTAATGACTCG
>CAXHSG010000115.1:27500-30000 GCA_964019155.1 Osedax fenrisi
AATAAGAATAAATAGAATTACGATAAAACTATATAATCATGCAAAGAGTGTATCTAACTATATCGGAAATATAGTTATAGACCAACGTCAACCTATAACATCGTTGAAAACGAAAAAATAGATCGCGAACCTTGCGAAAATCTCCGCGTTCGTAAATTTAAGCGCAGCCGACACTCGAATACACGAGCCGTACGTACAAGAAATCAAGATGTAATAAAATATCTAGAAATATAAACACGTCGCGTAACGAACGAGCCAATATATACGGTTTGCGGTTAGACAATACAGAATTACCCGAAAATAATTACAGTCAACGTCTAAAAAGAATTGTTTTAATAAATAGAGCTTATCCCGAAGGCTATTTTTTACCAGTGATCTATCCATATAAGAAAAAGACCAGCAATCTTTACTCAATCGCTTGGCGACTGAGTGCGGATTACCCTCAACCAGTAAAATGCTCTACTCGAATTTTTCCATTTTTTACGATATACTCAAATAATGCTCAAAATTAAACAAACTAACTTTTTTTTGTAATTTAACATACTTGTGTATTTTTCTAAAAAAAAAATTTTTTATCTCGATTTACTTATATCAATATTTTAAATTAACAATGAAATATAATACATGTACAGGATACAAAAAAAATATATTTATTCAATTCCCATTAATTTAAAATATTTACAGATAAAATCAAAACCAGACACAAAAAAGACCAGAGAAACGTAATTTCTCTGCGGTCTTGTTCTACGCACATAATATATTCTGTAAATTTATTTATTAAAACGAAATATTGTATTATAAAATTGAATACTTAACGTACATATGTATTCTATAGCTCTATTGAAAGATCGTTTAAAACTAAGTAGAAACCATATATAATACTTGTATAACAATATAGTGTAACGAAATATAAAGTAATACAATAAGAGTACTATGAAAATAAAATTAAAAATTAAAAATATAAATAACCCACTATAATAAGACCAGTAGAAACGTTATTTCTATGCGGTATTATGTTAGGCGTATAAAATTTCTGTTAAGAAAAATTATTTATTATACTGTATCAATAAAACATATACGCTAATATAAAATCGAATATTCGATGCGTATAAGTGTACTGTAGCATTTTAGAAAGAGCGTAAAAAACTGAGTAGAATACATATACGATGTGTATATAACTATATAGGATAACGAAATGTAAATTATAATAACAATAGTACTATCGAATATAAAATAGATAAATTCATAAGTAAATAAATAACATATTCAAAATACGGGAAAACATATACGCTAATATAAAATCGAATATTCGATGCGTATAAGTGTACTATAGCATTTTAGAAAGAGCGTAAAAAACTGAGTAGAATACATATACGATGTGTATATAACTATATAGGATAACGAAATGTAAATTATAATAACAATAGTACTATCGAATATAGAATAGATAAATTCATAAGTAAATAAATAACATATTCAAAAAACGGGAAAACATATACGCTAATATAAAATCGAATATTCGATGCGTATAAGTGTACTATAGCATTTTAGAAAGAGCGTAAAAAACTGAGTAGAATACATATACGATGTGTATATAACTATATAGGATAACGAAATGTAAATTATAATAACAATAGTACTATCGAATATAAAATAGATAAATTCATAAGTAAATAAATAACATATTCAAAATACGGGAAAACATATACGCTAATATAAAATCGAATATTCGATGCGTATAAGTGTACTATAGCATTTTAGAAAGAGCGTAAAAAACTGAGTAGAATACATATACGATGTGTATATAACTATATAGGATAACGAAATGTAAATTATAATAACAATAGTACTATCGAATATAGAATAGATAAATTCATAAGTAAATAAATAACATATTCAAAAAACGGGAAAACATATACGCTAATATAAAATCGAATATTCGATGCGTATAAGTGTACTATAGCATTTTAGAAAGAGCGTAAAAAACTGAGTAGAATACATATACGATGTGTATATAACTATATAGGATAACGAAATGTAAATTATAATAACAATAGTACTATCGAATATAGAATAGATAAATTCATAAGTAAATAAATAACATATTCAAAAAACGGGAAAACATATACGCTAATATAAAATCGAATATTCGATGCGTATAAGTGTACTATAGCATTTTAGAAAGAGCGTAAAAAACTGAGTAGAATACATATACGATGTGTATATAACTATATAGGATAACGAAATGTAAATTATAATAACAATAGTACTATCGAATATAGAATAGATAAATTCATAAGTAAATAAATAACATATTCAAAAAACGGGAAAACATATACGCTAATATAAAATCGAATATTCGATGCGTATAAGTGTACTATAGCATTTTAGAAAGAGCGTAAAAAACTGAGTAGAATACATATACGATGTGTATATAACTATATAGGATAACGAAATGTAAATTATAATAACAATAGTACTATCGAATATAGAATAGATA
>CAXHSG010000117.1:25000-27236 GCA_964019155.1 Osedax fenrisi
AGCGTATATGTTTTCCCGTTTTTTGAATTTGTTATTTATTTACTTATGAATTTATCTATTTTATATTCGATAGTACTATTATTATTATAATTTACATTTCGTTATCCTATATAGTTATATACACATCGTATATGTATTCTACTCAGTTTTTTACACTCTTTCTAAAATGCTACAGTACACTTATACGCATCGAATATTCGATTTTATATTAGCGTATATGTTTTCCCGTATTTTGAATATGTTATTTATTTACTTATGAATTTATCTATTTTATATTCGATAGTACTATTGTTATTATAATTTACATTTCGTTATCCTATATAGTTATATACACATCGTATATGTATTCTACTCAGTTTTTTACGCTCTTTCTAAAATGCTATAGTACACTTATACGCATCGAATATTCGATTTTATATTAGCGTATATGTTTTCCCGTATTTTGAATATGTTATTTATTTACTTATGAATTTATCTATTTTATATTCGATAGTACTATTGTTATTATAATTTACATTTCGTTATCCTATATAGTTATATACACATCGTATATGTATTCTACTCAGTTTTTTACGCTCTTTCTAAAATGCTATAGTACACTTATACGCATCGAATATTCGATTTTATATTAGCGTATATGTTTTCCCGTATTTTGAATATGTTATTTATTTACTTATGAATTTATCTATTTTATATTCGATAGTACTATTGTTATTATAATTTACATTTCGTTATCCTATATAGTTATATACACATCGTATATGTATTCTACTCAGTTTTTTACGCTCTTTCTAAAATGCTATAGTACACTTATACGCATCGAATATTCGATTTTATATTAGCGTATATGTTTTCCCGTATTTTGAATATGTTATTTATTTACTTATGAATTTATCTATTTTATATTCGATAGTACTATTGTTATTATAATTTACATTTCGTTATCCTATATAGTTATATACACATCGTATATGTATTCTACTCAGTTTTTTACGCTCTTTCTAAAATGCTACAGTACACTTATACGCATCGAATATTCGATTTTATATTAGCGTATATGTTTTCCCGTTTTTTGAATTTGTTATTTATTTACTTATGAATTTATCTATTTTATATTCGATAGTACTATTATTATTATAATTTACATTTCGTTATCCTATATAGTTATATACACATCGTATATGTATTCTACTCAGTTTTTTACACTCTTTCTAAAATGCTATAGTACACTTATACGCATCGAATATTCGATTTTATATTAGCGTATATGTTTTATTGATACAGTATAATAAATAATTTTTCTTAACAGAAATTTTATACGCCTAACATAATACCGCATAGAAATAACGTTTCTACTGGTCTTATTATAGTGGGTTATTTATATTTTTAATTTTTAATTTTATTTTCATAGTACTCTTATTGTATTACTTTATATTTCGTTACACTATATTGTTATACAAGTATTATATATGGTTTCTACTTAGTTTTAAACGATTTTTCAATAGAGCTATAGAATACATATGTACGTTAAGTATTCAATTTTATAATACAATATTTCGTTTTAATAAATAAATTTACAGAATATATTATGTGCGTAGAACAAGACCGCAGAGAAATTACGTTTCTCTGGTCTTTTTTGTGTCTGGTTTTGATTTTATCTGTAAATATTTTAAATTAATGGGAATTGAATAAATATATTTTTTTTGTATCCTGTACATGTATTATATTTCATTGTTAATTTAAAATATTGATATAAGTAAATCGAGATAAAAAATTTTTTTTTTTAGAAAAATACACAAGTATGTTAAATTACAAAAAAAGTTAGTTTGTTTAATTTTGAGCATTATTTGAGTATATCGTAAAAAATGGAAAAATTCGAGTAGAGCATTTTACTGGTTGAGGGTAATCCGCACTCAGTCGCCAAGCGATTGAGTAAAGATTGCTGGTCTTTTTCTTATATGGATAGATCACTGGTAAAAAATAGCCTTCGGGATAAGCTCTATTTATTAAAACAATTCTTTTTAGACGTTGACTGTAATTATTTTCGGGTAATTCTGTATTGTCTAACCGCAAACCGTATATATTGGCTCGTTCGTTACGCGACGTGTTTATATTTCTAGATATTTTATTACATCTTGATTTCTTGTACGTACGGCTCGTGTATTCGAGTGTCGGCTGCGCTTAAATTTACGAACGCGGAGATTTTCGCAAGGTTCGCGATCTATTTTTTCGTTTT
>CAXHSG010000118.1:7500-10000 GCA_964019155.1 Osedax fenrisi
CTTATAATTTACATTTCGTTATCCTATATAGTTATATACACATCGTATATGTATTCTACTCAGTTTTTTACGCTCTTTCTAAAATGCTATAGTACACTTATACGCATCGAATATTCGATTTTATATTAGCGTATATGTTTTCCCGTTTTTTGAATATGTTATTTATTTACTTATGAATTTATCTATTCTATATTCGATAGTACTATTGTTATTATAATTTACATTTCGTTATCCTATATAGTTATATACACATCGTATATGTATTCTACTCAGTTTTTTACGCTCTTTCTAAAATGCTATAGTACACTTATACGCATCGAATATTCGATTTTATATTAGCGTATATGTTTTCCCGTTTTTTGAATATGTTATTTATTTACTTATGAATTTATCTATTCTATATTCGATAGTACTATTGTTATTATAATTTACATTTCGTTATCCTATATAGTTATATACACATCGTATATGTATTCTACTCAGTTTTTTACGCTCTTTCTAAAATGCTATAGTACACTTATACGCATCGAATATTCGATTTTATATTAGCGTATATGTTTTCCCGTTTTTTGAATATGTTATTTATTTACTTATGAATTTATCTATTCTATATTCGATAGTACTATTGTTATTATAATTTACATTTCGTTATCCTATATAGTTATATACACATCGTATATGTATTCTACTCAGTTTTTTACGCTCTTTCTAAAATGCTATAGTACACTTATACGCATCGAATATTCGATTTTATATTAGCGTATATGTTTTCCCGTTTTTTGAATATGTTATTTATTTACTTATGAATTTATCTATTCTATATTCGATAGTACTATTGTTATTATAATTTACATTTCGTTATCCTATATAGTTATATACACATCGTATATGTATTCTACTCAGTTTTTTACGCTCTTTCTAAAATGCTATAGTACACTTATACGCATCGAATATTCGATTTTATATTAGCGTATATGTTTTCCCGTATTTTGAATATGTTATTTATTTACTTATGAATTTATCTATTTTATATTCGATAGTACTATTGTTATTATAATTTACATTTCGTTATCCTATATAGTTATATACACATCGTTATGTATTCTACTCAGTTTTTTACGCTCTTTCTAAAATGCTATAGTACACTTATACGCATCGAATATTCGATTTTATATTAGCGTATATGTTTTCCCGTTTTTTGAATATGTTATTTATTTACTTATGAATTTATCTATTCTATATTCGATAGTACTATTGTTATTATAATTTACATTTCGTTATCCTATATAGTTATATACACATCGTATATGTATTCTACTCAGTTTTTTACGCTCTTTCTAAAATGCTATAGTACACTTATACGCATCGAATATTCGATTTTATATTAGCGTATATGTTTTCCCGTATTTTGAATATGTTATTTATTTACTTATGAATTTATCTATTTTATATTCGATAGTACTATTGTTATTATAATTTACATTTCGTTATCCTATATAGTTATATACACATCGTATATGTATTCTACTCAGTTTTTTACGCTCTTTCTAAAATGCTACAGTACACTTATACGCATCGAATATTCGATTTTATATTAGCGTATATGTTTTATTGATACAGTATAATAAATAATTTTTCTTAACAGAAATTTTATACGCCTAACATAATACCGCATAGAAATAACGTTTCTACTGGTCTTATTATAGTGGGTTATTTATATTTTTAATTTTTAATTTTATTTTCATAGTACTCTTATTGTATTACTTTATATTTCGTTACACTATATTGTTATACAAGTATTATATATGGTTTCTACTTAGTTTTAAACGATCTTTCAATAGAGCTATAGAATACATATGTACGTTAAGTATTCAATTTTATAATACAATATTTCGTTTTAATAAATAAATTTACAGAATATATTATGTGCGTAGAACAAGACCGCAGAGAAATTACGTTTCTCTGGTCTTTTTTGTGTCTGGTTTTGATTTTATCTGTAAATATTTTAAATTAATGGGAATTGAATAAATATATTTTTTTTGTATCCTGTACATGTATTATATTTCATTGTTAATTTAAAATATTGATATAAGTAAATCGAGATAAAAAATTTTTTTTTTAGAAAAATACACAAGTATGTTAAATTACAAAAAAAAGTTAGTTTGTTTAATTTTGAGCATTATTTGAGTATATCGTAAAAAATGGAAAAATTCGAGTAGAGCATTTTACTGGTTGAGGGTAATCCGCACTCAGTCGCCAAGCGATTGAGTAAAGATTGCTGGTCTTTTTCTTATATGGATAGATCACTGGTAAAAAATAGCCTTCGGGATAAGCTCTATTTATTAAAACAATTCTTTTTAGACGTTGACTGTAATTATTTTCGGGTAATTCTGTATTGTCTAACCGCAAACCGTATATATTGGCTCGTTCGTTACGCGACGTGTTTATATTTCTAGATATTTTATTACATCTTGATTTCTTGTACGTACGGCTCGTGTAT
>CAXHSG010000118.1:17500-20000 GCA_964019155.1 Osedax fenrisi
TTCGAAAATATTTAGTTCTGAAAACGATAGAGTATAATTTCGTTATTGTACTATTAAGTAGTTTATTTCTACCCCCGCAGTTGACGCGAGTAATAAAATATATTATATATATAATTACGAATTTAAAAAAAATATATTCAACTAGATTTGAACTCGTTACCTTCTAATTACGAGTCATTAGCTGTACCACTACGCTATATCACTAGTTATTAAATTTGAATATATTATACTATTTATAGAAATTTATATAGTTTACAATATTTTTTCGATAGTTCTCTTATTCTTATAATTTACATTTCGTTATCCTATATAGTTATATACACATCGTATATGTATTCTACTCAGTTTTTTACGCTCTTTCTAAAATGCTATAGTACACTTATACGCATCGAATATTCGATTTTATATTAGCGTATATGTTTTCCCGTTTTTTGAATATGTTATTTATTTACTTATGAATTTATCTATTCTATATTCGATAGTACTATTGTTATTATAATTTACATTTCGTTATCCTATATAGTTATATACACATCGTATATGTATTCTACTCAGTTTTTTACGCTCTTTCTAAAATGCTATAGTACACTTATACGCATCGAATATTCGATTTTATATTAGCGTATATGTTTTCCCGTTTTTTGAATATGTTATTTATTTACTTATGAATTTATCTATTCTATATTCGATAGTACTATTGTTATTATAATTTACATTTCGTTATCCTATATAGTTATATACACATCGTATATGTATTCTACTCAGTTTTTTACGCTCTTTCTAAAATGCTATAGTACACTTATACGCATCGAATATTCGATTTTATATTAGCGTATATGTTTTCCCGTTTTTTGAATATGTTATTTATTTACTTATGAATTTATCTATTCTATATTCGATAGTACTATTGTTATTATAATTTACATTTCGTTATCCTATATAGTTATATACACATCGTATATGTATTCTACTCAGTTTTTTACGCTCTTTCTAAAATGCTATAGTACACTTATACGCATCGAATATTCGATTTTATATTAGCGTATATGTTTTCCCGTTTTTTGAATATGTTATTTATTTACTTATGAATTTATCTATTCTATATTCGATAGTACTATTGTTATTATAATTTACATTTCGTTATCCTATATAGTTATATACACATCGTATATGTATTCTACTCAGTTTTTTACGCTCTTTCTAAAATGCTATAGTACACTTATACGCATCGAATATTCGATTTTATATTAGCGTATATGTTTTCCCGTATTTTGAATATGTTATTTATTTACTTATGAATTTATCTATTTTATATTCGATAGTACTATTGTTATTATAATTTACATTTCGTTATCCTATATAGTTATATACACATCGTATATGTATTCTACTCAGTTTTTTACGCTCTTTCTAAAATGCTATAGTACACTTATACGCATCGAATATTCGATTTTATATTAGCGTATATGTTTTCCCGTTTTTTGAATATGTTATTTATTTACTTATGAATTTATCTATTCTATATTCGATAGTACTATTGTTATTATAATTTACATTTCGTTATCCTATATAGTTATATACACATCGTATATGTATTCTACTCAGTTTTTTACGCTCTTTCTAAAATGCTATAGTACACTTATACGCATCGAATATTCGATTTTATATTAGCGTATATGTTTTCCCGTATTTTGAATATGTTATTTATTTACTTATGAATTTATCTATTTTATATTCGATAGTACTATTGTTATTATAATTTACATTTCGTTATCCTATATAGTTATATACACATCGTATATGTATTCTACTCAGTTTTTTACGCTCTTTCTAAAATGCTACAGTACACTTATACGCATCGAATATTCGATTTTATATTAGCGTATATGTTTTATTGATACAGTATAATAAATAATTTTTCTTAACAGAAATTTTATACGCCTAACATAATACCGCATAGAAATAACGTTTCTACTGGTCTTATTATAGTGGGTTATTTATATTTTTAATTTTTAATTTTATTTTCATAGTACTCTTATTGTATTACTTTATATTTCGTTACACTATATTGTTATACAAGTATTATATATGGTTTCTACTTAGTTTTAAACGATCTTTCAATAGAGCTATAGAATACATATGTACGTTAAGTATTCAATTTTATAATACAATATTTCGTTTTAATAAATAAATTTACAGAATATATTATGTGCGTAGAACAAGACCGCAGAGAAATTACGTTTCTCTGGTCTTTTTTGTGTCTGGTTTTGATTTTATCTGTAAATATTTTAAATTAATGGGAATTGAATAAATATATTTTTTTTGTATCCTGTACATGTATTATATTTCATTGTTAATTTAAAATATTGATATAAGTAAATCGAGATAAAAAATTTTTTTTTTAGAAAAATACACAAGTATGTTAAATTACAAAAAAAAGTTAGTTTGTTTAATTTTGAGCATTATTTGAGTATATCGTAAAAAATGGAAAAATTCGAGT
>CAXHSG010000119.1:5000-7500 GCA_964019155.1 Osedax fenrisi
CTCAGTTTTTTACGCTCTTTCTAAAATGCTATAGTACACTTATACGCATCGAATATTCGATTTTATATTAGCGTATATGTTTTCCCGTTTTTTGAATATGTTATTTATTTACTTATGAATTTATCTATTCTATATTCGATAGTACTATTGTTATTATAATTTACATTTCGTTATCCTATATAGTTATATACACATCGTATATGTATTCTACTCAGTTTTTTACGCTCTTTCTAAAATGCTATAGTACACTTATACGCATCGAATATTCGATTTTATATTAGCGTATATGTTTTCCCGTTTTTTGAATATGTTATTTATTTACTTATGAATTTATCTATTCTATATTCGATAGTACTATTGTTATTATAATTTACATTTCGTTATCCTATATAGTTATATACACATCGTATATGTATTCTACTCAGTTTTTTACGCTCTTTCTAAAATGCTATAGTACACTTATACGCATCGAATATTCGATTTTATATTAGCGTATATGTTTTCCCGTTTTTTGAATATGTTATTTATTTACTTATGAATTTATCTATTCTATATTCGATAGTACTATTGTTATTATAATTTACATTTCGTTATCCTATATAGTTATATACACATCGTATATGTATTCTACTCAGTTTTTTACGCTCTTTCTAAAATGCTATAGTACACTTATACGCATCGAATATTCGATTTTATATTAGCGTATATGTTTTCCCGTTTTTTGAATATGTTATTTATTTACTTATGAATTTATCTATTCTATATTCGATAGTACTATTGTTATTATAATTTACATTTCGTTATCCTATATAGTTATATACACATCGTATATGTATTCTACTCAGTTTTTTACGCTCTTTCTAAAATGCTATAGTACACTTATACGCATCGAATATTCGATTTTATATTAGCGTATATGTTTTCCCGTATTTTGAATATGTTATTTATTTACTTATGAATTTATCTATTTTATATTCGATAGTACTATTGTTATTATAATTTACATTTCGTTATCCTATATAGTTATATACACATCGTATATGTATTCTACTCAGTTTTTTACGCTCTTTCTAAAATGCTATAGTACACTTATACGCATCGAATATTCGATTTTATATTAGCGTATATGTTTTCCCGTTTTTTGAATATGTTATTTATTTACTTATGAATTTATCTATTCTATATTCGATAGTACTATTGTTATTATAATTTACATTTCGTTATCCTATATAGTTATATACACATCGTATATGTATTCTACTCAGTTTTTTACGCTCTTTCTAAAATGCTATAGTACACTTATACGCATCGAATATTCGATTTTATATTAGCGTATATGTTTTCCCGTATTTTGAATATGTTATTTATTTACTTATGAATTTATCTATTTTATATTCGATAGTACTATTGTTATTATAATTTACATTTCGTTATCCTATATAGTTATATACACATCGTATATGTATTCTACTCAGTTTTTTACGCTCTTTCTAAAATGCTACAGTACACTTATACGCATCGAATATTCGATTTTATATTAGCGTATATGTTTTATTGATACAGTATAATAAATAATTTTTCTTAACAGAAATTTTATACGCCTAACATAATACCGCATAGAAATAACGTTTCTACTGGTCTTATTATAGTGGGTTATTTATATTTTTAATTTTTAATTTTATTTTCATAGTACTCTTATTGTATTACTTTATATTTCGTTACACTATATTGTTATACAAGTATTATATATGGTTTCTACTTAGTTTTAAACGATCTTTCAATAGAGCTATAGAATACATATGTACGTTAAGTATTCAATTTTATAATACAATATTTCGTTTTAATAAATAAATTTACAGAATATATTATGTGCGTAGAACAAGACCGCAGAGAAATTACGTTTCTCTGGTCTTTTTTGTGTCTGGTTTTGATTTTATCTGTAAATATTTTAAATTAATGGGAATTGAATAAATATATTTTTTTTGTATCCTGTACATGTATTATATTTCATTGTTAATTTAAAATATTGATATAAGTAAATCGAGATAAAAAATTTTTTTTTTAGAAAAATACACAAGTATGTTAAATTACAAAAAAAAGTTAGTTTGTTTAATTTTGAGCATTATTTGAGTATATCGTAAAAAATGGAAAAATTCGAGTAGAGCATTTTACTGGTTGAGGGTAATCCGCACTCAGTCGCCAAGCGATTGAGTAAAGATTGCTGGTCTTTTTCTTATATGGATAGATCACTGGTAAAAAATAGCCTTCGGGATAAGCTCTATTTATTAAAACAATTCTTTTTAGACGTTGACTGTAATTATTTTCGGGTAATTCTGTATTGTCTAACCGCAAACCGTATATATTGGCTCGTTCGTTACGCGACGTGTTTATATTTCTAGATATTTTATTACATCTTGATTTCTTGTACGTACGGCTCGTGTATTCGAGTGTCGGCTGCGCTTAAATTTACGAACGCGGAGATTTTCGCAAGGTTCGCGAT
>CAXHSG010000119.1:15000-17500 GCA_964019155.1 Osedax fenrisi
GAAAACGGTAGAGTATGAATTCGAATATGGTTAGTATAGAAAACGGTAGAGTATGAATTCGAAAATATTTAGTTCTGAAAACGGTAGAGTATGAATTCGAAAATATTTAGTTCTGAAAACGATAGAGTATAATTTCGTTATTGTACTATTAAGTAGTTTATTTCTACCCCCGCAGTTGACGCGATTAATAAAATATATTATATATATAATTACGAATTTAAAAAAAATATATTCAGCTAGATTTGAACTCGTTACCTTCTAATTACGAGTCATTAGCTGTACCACTACGCTATACCACTAGTTATTAAATTTGAATATATTATACTATTTATAGAAATTTATATAGTTTACAATATTTTTTCGATAGTTCTCTTATTCTTATAATTTACATTTCGTTATCCTATATAGTTATATACACATCGTATATGTATTCTACTCAGTTTTTTACGCTCTTTCTAAAATGCTATAGTACACTTATACGCATCGAATATTCGATTTTATATTAGCGTATATGTTTTCCCGTATTTTGAATATGTTATTTATTTACTTATGAATTTATCTATTTTATATTCGATAGTACTATTGTTATTATAATTTACATTTCGTTATCCTATATAGTTATATACACATCGTATATGTATTCTACTCAGTTTTTTACGCTCTTTCTAAAATGCTACAGTACACTTATACGCATCGAATATTCGATTTTATATTAGCGTATATGTTTTCCCCGTTTTTTGAATTTGTTATTTATTTACTTATGAATTTATCTATTTTATATTCGATAGTACTATTATTATTATAATTTACATTTCGTTATCCTATATAGTTATATACACATCGTATATGTATTCTACTCAGTTTTTTACACTCTTTCTAAAATGCTACAGTACACTTATACGCATCGAATATTCGATTTTATATTAGCGTATATGTTTTCCCGTATTTGAATATGTTATTTATTTACTTATGAATTTATCTATTTTATATTCGATAGTACTATTGTTATTATAATTTACATTTCGTTATCCTATATAGTTATATACACATCGTATATGTATTCTACTCAGTTTTTTACGCTCTTTCTAAAATGCTATAGTACACTTATACGCATCGAATATTCGATTTTATATTAGCGTATATGTTTTCCCGTATTTTGAATATGTTATTTATTTACTTATGAATTTATCTATTTTATATTCGATAGTACTATTGTTATTATAATTTACATTTCGTTATCCTATATAGTTATATACACATCGTATATGTATTCTACTCAGTTTTTTACGCTCTTTCTAAAATGCTATAGTACACTTATACGCATCGAATATTCGATTTTATATTAGCGTATATGTTTTCCCGTATTTTGAATATGTTATTTATTTACTTATGAATTTATCTATTTTATATTCGATAGTACTATTGTTATTATAATTTACATTTCGTTATCCTATATAGTTATATACACATCGTATATGTATTCTACTCAGTTTTTTACGCTCTTTCTAAAATGCTATAGTACACTTATACGCATCGAATATTCGATTTTATATTAGCGTATATGTTTTCCCGTATTTTGAATATGTTATTTATTTACTTATGAATTTATCTATTTTATATTCGATAGTACTATTGTTATTATAATTTACATTTCGTTATCCTATATAGTTATATACACATCGTATATGTATTCTACTCAGTTTTTTACGCTCTTTCTAAAATGCTACAGTACACTTATACGCATCGAATATTCGATTTTATATTAGCGTATATGTTTTCCCGTTTTTGAATTTGTTATTTATTTACTTATGAATTTATCTATTTTATATTCGATAGTACTATTATTATTATAATTTACATTTCGTTATCCTATATAGTTATATACACATCGTATATGTATTCTACTCAGTTTTTTACACTCTTTCTAAAATGCTATAGTACACTTATACGCATCGAATATTCGATTTTATATTAGCGTATATGTTTTATTGATACAGTATAATAAAATAAATAATTTTTCTTAACAGAAATTTTATACGCCTAACATAATACCGCATAGAAATAACGTTTCTACTGGTCTTATTATAGTGGGTTATTTATATTTTTAATTTTTAATTTTATTTTCATAGTACTCTTATTGTATTACTTTATATTTCGTTACACTATATTGTTATACAAGTATTATATATGGTTTCTACTTAGTTTTAAACGATTTTTCAATAGAGCTATAGAATACATATGTACGTTAAGTATTCAATTTTATAATACAATATTTCGTTTTAATAAATAAATTTACAGAATATATTATGTGCGTAGAACAAGACCGCAGAGAAATTACGTTTCTCTGGTCTTTTTTTGTGTCTGGTTTTGATTTTATCTGTAAATATTTTAAATTAATGGGAATTGAATAAATATATTTTTTTTGTATCCTGTACATGTATTATATTTCATTGTTAATTTAAAATATTGATATAAGTAAATCGAGATAAAAAATTTTTTT
>CAXHSG010000120.1:0-2500 GCA_964019155.1 Osedax fenrisi
CCGAAGGCTATTTTTTACCAGTGATCTATCCATATAAGAAAAAGACCAGCAATCTTTACTCAATCGCTTGGCGACTGAGTGCGGATTACCCTCAACCAGTAAAATGCTCTACTCGAATTTTTCCATTTTTTACGATATACTCAAATAATGCTCAAAATTAAACAAACTAACTTTTTTTTGTAATTTAACATACTTGTGTATTTTTCTAAAAAAAAAATTTTTTATCTCGATTTACTTATATCAATATTTTAAATTAACAATGAAATATAATACATGTACAGGATACAAAAAAAATATATTTATTCAATTCCCATTAATTTAAAATATTTACAGATAAAATCAAAACCAGACACAAAAAAGACCAGAGAAACGTAATTTCTCTGCGGTCTTGTTCTACGCACATAATATATTCTGTAAATTTATTTATTAAAACGAAATATTGTATTATAAAATTGAATACTTAACGTACATATGTATTCTATAGCTCTATTGAAAGATCGTTTAAAACTAAGTAGAAACCATATATAATACTTGTATAACAATATAGTGTAACGAAATATAAAGTAATACAATAAGAGTACTATGAAAATAAAATTAAAAATTAAAAATATAAATAACCCACTATAATAAGACCAGTAGAAACGTTATTTCTATGCGGTATTATGTTAGGCGTATAAAATTTCTGTTAAGAAAAATTATTTATTATACTGTATCAATAAAACATATACGCTAATATAAAATCGAATATTCGATGCGTATAAGTGTACTGTAGCATTTTAGAAAGAGCGTAAAAAACTGAGTAGAATACATATACGATGTGTATATAACTATATAGGATAACGAAATGTAAATTATAATAACAATAGTACTATCGAATATAAAATAGATAAATTCATAAGTAAATAAATAACATATTCAAAATACGGGAAAACATATACGCTAATATAAAATCGAATATTCGATGCGTATAAGTGTACTATAGCATTTTAGAAAGAGCGTAAAAAACTGAGTAGAATACATATACGATGTGTATATAACTATATAGGATAACGAAATGTAAATTATAATAACAATAGTACTATCGAATATAGAATAGATAAATTCATAAGTAAATAAATAACATATTCAAAAAACGGGAAAACATATACGCTAATATAAAATCGAATATTCGATGCGTATAAGTGTACTATAGCATTTTAGAAAGAGCGTAAAAAACTGAGTAGAATACATATACGATGTGTATATAACTATATAGGATAACGAAATGTAAATTATAATAACAATAGTACTATCGAATATAAAATAGATAAATTCATAAGTAAATAAATAACATATTCAAAATACGGGAAAACATATACGCTAATATAAAATCGAATATTCGATGCGTATAAGTGTACTATAGCATTTTAGAAAGAGCGTAAAAAACTGAGTAGAATACATATACGATGTGTATATAACTATATAGGATAACGAAATGTAAATTATAATAACAATAGTACTATCGAATATAGAATAGATAAATTCATAAGTAAATAAATAACATATTCAAAAAACGGGAAAACATATACGCTAATATAAAATCGAATATTCGATGCGTATAAGTGTACTATAGCATTTTAGAAAGAGCGTAAAAAACTGAGTAGAATACATATACGATGTGTATATAACTATATAGGATAACGAAATGTAAATTATAATAACAATAGTACTATCGAATATAGAATAGATAAATTCATAAGTAAATAAATAACATATTCAAAAAACGGGAAAACATATACGCTAATATAAAATCGAATATTCGATGCGTATAAGTGTACTATAGCATTTTAGAAAGAGCGTAAAAAACTGAGTAGAATACATATACGATGTGTATATAACTATATAGGATAACGAAATGTAAATTATAATAACAATAGTACTATCGAATATAGAATAGATAAATTCATAAGTAAATAAATAACATATTCAAAAAACGGGAAAACATATACGCTAATATAAAATCGAATATTCGATGCGTATAAGTGTACTATAGCATTTTAGAAAGAGCGTAAAAAACTGAGTAGAATACATATACGATGTGTATATAACTATATAGGATAACGAAATGTAAATTATAATAACAATAGTACTATCGAATATAGAATAGATAAATTCATAAGTAAATAAATAACATATTCAAAAAACGGGAAAACATATACGCTAATATAAAATCGAATATTCGATGCGTATAAGTGTACTATAGCATTTTAGAAAGAGCGTAAAAAACTGAGTAGAATACATATACGATGTGTATATAACTATATAGGATAACGAAATGTAAATTATAAGAATAAGAGAACTATCGAAAAAATATTGTAAACTATATAAATTTCTATAAATAGTATAATATATTCAAATTTAATAACTAGTGATATAGCGTAGTGGTACAGCTAATGACTCGTAATTAGAAGGTAACGAGTTCAAATCTAGTTGAATATATTTTTTTTAAATTCGTAATTAT
>CAXHSG010000120.1:10000-12500 GCA_964019155.1 Osedax fenrisi
ATATAGTTATAGACCAACGTCAACCTATAACATCGTTGAAAACGAAAAAATAGATCGCGAACCTTGCGAAAATCTCCGCGTTCGTAAATTTAAGCGCAGCCGACACTCGAATACACGAGCCGTACGTACAAGAAATCAAGATGTAATAAAATATCTAGAAATATAAACACGTCGCGTAACGAACGAGCCAATATATACGGTTTGCGGTTAGACAATACAGAATTACCCGAAAATAATTACAGTCAACGTCTAAAAAGAATTGTTTTAATAAATAGAGCTTATCCCGAAGGCTATTTTTTACCAGTGATCTATCCATATAAGAAAAAGACCAGCAATCTTTACTCAATCGCTTGGCGACTGAGTGCGGATTACCCTCAACCAGTAAAATGCTCTACTCGAATTTTTCCATTTTTTACGATATACTCAAATAATGCTCAAAATTAAACAAACTAACTTTTTTTTGTAATTTAACATACTTGTGTATTTTTCTAAAAAAAAAATTTTTTATCTCGATTTACTTATATCAATATTTTAAATTAACAATGAAATATAATACATGTACAGGATACAAAAAAAATATATTTATTCAATTCCCATTAATTTAAAATATTTACAGATAAAATCAAAACCAGACACAAAAAAGACCAGAGAAACGTAATTTCTCTGCGGTCTTGTTCTACGCACATAATATATTCTGTAAATTTATTTATTAAAACGAAATATTGTATTATAAAATTGAATACTTAACGTACATATGTATTCTATAGCTCTATTGAAAGATCGTTTAAAACTAAGTAGAAACCATATATAATACTTGTATAACAATATAGTGTAACGAAATATAAAGTAATACAATAAGAGTACTATGAAAATAAAATTAAAAATTAAAAATATAAATAACCCACTATAATAAGACCAGTAGAAACGTTATTTCTATGCGGTATTATGTTAGGCGTATAAAATTTCTGTTAAGAAAAATTATTTATTATACTGTATCAATAAAACATATACGCTAATATAAAATCGAATATTCGATGCGTATAAGTGTACTGTAGCATTTTAGAAAGAGCGTAAAAAACTGAGTAGAATACATATACGATGTGTGTATATAACTATATAGGATAACGAAATGTAAATTATAATAACAATAGTACTATCGAATATAAAATAGATAAATTCATAAGTAAATAAATAACATATTCAAAATACGGGAAAACATATACGCTAATATAAAATCGAATATTCGATGCGTATAAGTGTACTATAGCATTTTAGAAAGAGCGTAAAAAACTGAGTAGAATACATATACGATGTGTATATAACTATATAGGATAACGAAATGTAAATTATAATAACAATAGTACTATCGAATATAGAATAGATAAATTCATAAGTAAATAAATAACATATTCAAAAAACGGGAAAACATATACGCTAATATAAAATCGAATATTCGATGCGTATAAGTGTACTATAGCATTTTAGAAAGAGCGTAAAAAAACTGAGTAGAATACATATACGATGTGTATATAACTATATAGGATAACGAAATGTAAATTATAATAACAATAGTACTATCGAATATAAAATAGATAAATTCATAAGTAAATAAATAACATATTCAAAATACGGGAAAACATATACGCTAATATAAAATCGAATATTCGATGCGTATAAGTGTACTATAGCATTTTAGAAAGAGCGTAAAAAACTGAGTAGAATACATATACGATGTGTATATAACTATATAGGATAACGAAATGTAAATTATAATAACAATAGTACTATCGAATATAGAATAGATAAATTCATAAGTAAATAAATAACATATTCAAAAAACGGGAAAAACATATACGCTAATATAAAATCGAATATTCGATGCGTATAAGTGTACTATAGCATTTTTAGAAAGAGCGTAAAAAACTGAGTAGAATACATATACGATGTGTATATAACTATATAGGATAACGAAATGTAAATTATAATAACAATAGTACTATCGAATATAGAATAGATAAATTCATAAGTAAATAAATAACATATTCAAAAAACGGGAAAACATATACGCTAATATAAAATCGAATATTCGATGCGTATAAGTGTACTATAGCATTTTAGAAAGAGCGTAAAAAACTGAGTAGAATACATATACGATGTGTATATAACTATATAGGATAACGAAATGTAAATTATAATAACAATAGTACTATCGAATATAGAATAGATAAATTCATAAGTAAATAAATAACATATTCAAAAAAACGGGAAAACATATACGCTAATATAAAATCGAATATTCGATGCGTATAAGTGTACTATAGCATTTTAGAAAGAGCGTAAAAAACTGAGTAGAATACATATACGATGTGTATATAAACTATATAGGATAACGAAATGTAAATTATAATAACAATAGTACTATCGAATATAGAATAGATAAATTCATAAGTAAATAAATAACATATTCAAAAAACGGGAAAACATATACGCTAATATAAAA
>CAXHSG010000120.1:20000-22500 GCA_964019155.1 Osedax fenrisi
CACTCTTACGAGTTCCAGTCTATAAGTTGCACAGTATTAGCTCTAGAATTACTACAGTTATCCGAGTAGGACATATGATCCAATAAATAGTGACCGATTTAATGAGCCATTCGCGGTTTCACTTTGTGTAAGTTTGTACTTAGACATGCATGGCTTAATCTTTGAGACAAGCATATGACTACTGGCAGGATCAACCAGATAACTCTCAAAACTGCAATAAGAATAAATAGAATTACGATAAAACTATATAATCATGCAAAGAGTGTATCTAACTATATCGGAAATATAGTTATAGACCAACGTCAACCTATAACATCGTTGAAAACGAAAAAATAGATCGCGAACCTTGCGAAAATCTCCGCGTTCGTAAATTTAAGCGCAGCCGACACTCGAATACACGAGCCGTACGTACAAGAAATCAAGATGTAATAAAATATCTAGAAATATAAACACGTCGCGTAACGAACGAGCCAATATATACGGTTTGCGGTTAGACAATACAGAATTACCCGAAAATAATTACAGTCAACGTCTAAAAAGAATTGTTTTAATAAATAGAGCTTATCCCGAAGGCTATTTTTTACCAGTGATCTATCCATATAAGAAAAAGACCAGCAATCTTTACTCAATCGCTTGGCGACTGAGTGCGGATTACCCTCAACCAGTAAAATGCTCTACTCGAATTTTTCCATTTTTTACGATATACTCAAATAATGCTCAAAATTAAACAAACTAACTTTTTTTTGTAATTTAACATACTTGTGTATTTTTCTAAAAAAAAAATTTTTTATCTCGATTTACTTATATCAATATTTTAAATTAACAATGAAATATAATACATGTACAGGATACAAAAAAAATATATTTATTCAATTCCCATTAATTTAAAATATTTACAGATAAAATCAAAACCAGACACAAAAAAGACCAGAGAAACGTAATTTCTCTGCGGTCTTGTTCTACGCACATAATATATTCTGTAAATTTATTTATTAAAACGAAATATTGTATTATAAAATTGAATACTTAACGTACATATGTATTCTATAGCTCTATTGAAAGATCGTTTAAAACTAAGTAGAAACCATATATAATACTTGTATAACAATATAGTGTAACGAAATATAAAGTAATACAATAAGAGTACTATGAAAATAAAATTAAAAATTAAAAATATAAATAACCCACTATAATAAGACCAGTAGAAACGTTATTTCTATGCGGTATTATGTTAGGCGTATAAAATTTCTGTTAAGAAAAATTATTTATTATACTGTATCAATAAAACATATACGCTAATATAAAATCGAATATTCGATGCGTATAAGTGTACTGTAGCATTTTAGAAAGAGCGTAAAAAACTGAGTAGAATACATATACGATGTGTATATAACTATATAGGATAACGAAATGTAAATTATAATAACAATAGTACTATCGAATATAAAATAGATAAATTCATAAGTAAATAAATAACATATTCAAAATACGGGAAAACATATACGCTAATATAAAATCGAATATTCGATGCGTATAAGTGTACTATAGCATTTTAGAAAGAGCGTAAAAAACTGAGTAGAATACATATACGATGTGTATATAACTATATAGGATAACGAAATGTAAATTATAATAACAATAGTACTATCGAATATAGAATAGATAAATTCATAAGTAAATAAATAACATATTCAAAAAACGGGAAAACATATACGCTAATATAAAATCGAATATTCGATGCGTATAAGTGTACTATAGCATTTTAGAAAGAGCGTAAAAAACTGAGTAGAATACATATACGATGTGTATATAACTATATAGGATAACGAAATGTAAATTATAATAACAATAGTACTATCGAATATAAAATAGATAAATTCATAAGTAAATAAATAACATATTCAAAATACGGGAAAACATATACGCTAATATAAAATCGAATATTCGATGCGTATAAGTGTACTATAGCATTTTAGAAAGAGCGTAAAAAACTGAGTAGAATACATATACGATGTGTATATAACTATATAGGATAACGAAATGTAAATTATAATAACAATAGTACTATCGAATATAGAATAGATAAATTCATAAGTAAATAAATAACATATTCAAAAAACGGGAAAACATATACGCTAATATAAAATCGAATATTCGATGCGTATAAGTGTACTATAGCATTTTAGAAAGAGCGTAAAAAACTGAGTAGAATACATATACGATGTGTATATAACTATATAGGATAACGAAATGTAAATTATAATAACAATAGTACTATCGAATATAGAATAGATAAATTCATAAGTAAATAAATAACATATTCAAAAAACGGGAAAACATATACGCTAATATAAAATCGAATATTCGATGCGTATAAGTGTACTATAGCATTTTAGAAAGAGCGTAAAAAACTGAGTAGAATACATATACGATGTGTATATAACTATATAGGATAACGAAATGTAAATTATAATAACAATAGTACTATCGAATATAGAAT
>CAXHSG010000121.1:0-2500 GCA_964019155.1 Osedax fenrisi
GTTATCCTATATAGTTATATACACATCGTATATGTATTCTACTCAGTTTTTTACGCTCTTTCTAAAATGCTATAGTACACTTATACGCATCGAATATTCGATTTTATATTAGCGTATATGTTTTCCCGTTTTTTGAATATGTTATTTATTTACTTATGAATTTATCTATTCTATATTCGATAGTACTATTGTTATTATAATTTACATTTCGTTATCCTATATAGTTATATACACATCGTATATGTATTCTACTCAGTTTTTTACGCTCTTTCTAAAATGCTATAGTACACTTATACGCATCGAATATTCGATTTTATATTAGCGTATATGTTTTCCCGTTTTTTGAATATGTTATTTATTTACTTATGAATTTATCTATTCTATATTCGATAGTACTATTGTTATTATAATTTACATTTCGTTATCCTATATAGTTATATACACATCGTATATGTATTCTACTCAGTTTTTTACGCTCTTTCTAAAATGCTATAGTACACTTATACGCATCGAATATTCGATTTTATATTAGCGTATATGTTTTCCCGTTTTTTGAATATGTTATTTATTTACTTATGAATTTATCTATTCTATATTCGATAGTACTATTGTTATTATAATTTACATTTCGTTATCCTATATAGTTATATACACATCGTATATGTATTCTACTCAGTTTTTTACGCTCTTTCTAAAATGCTATAGTACACTTATACGCATCGAATATTCGATTTTATATTAGCGTATATGTTTTCCCGTATTTTGAATATGTTATTTATTTACTTATGAATTTATCTATTTTATATTCGATAGTACTATTGTTATTATAATTTACATTTCGTTATCCTATATAGTTATATACACATCGTATATGTATTCTACTCAGTTTTTTACGCTCTTTCTAAAATGCTATAGTACACTTATACGCATCGAATATTCGATTTTATATTAGCGTATATGTTTTCCCGTTTTTTGAATATGTTATTTATTTACTTATGAATTTATCTATTCTATATTCGATAGTACTATTGTTATTATAATTTACATTTCGTTATCCTATATAGTTATATACACATCGTATATGTATTCTACTCAGTTTTTTACGCTCTTTCTAAAATGCTATAGTACACTTATACGCATCGAATATTCGATTTTATATTAGCGTATATGTTTTCCCGTATTTTGAATATGTTATTTATTTACTTATGAATTTATCTATTTTATATTCGATAGTACTATTGTTATTATAATTTACATTTCGTTATCCTATATAGTTATATACACATCGTATATGTATTCTACTCAGTTTTTTACGCTCTTTCTAAAATGCTACAGTACACTTATACGCATCGAATATTCGATTTTATATTAGCGTATATGTTTTATTGATACAGTATAATAAATAATTTTTCTTAACAGAAATTTTATACGCCTAACATAATACCGCATAGAAATAACGTTTCTACTGGTCTTATTATAGTGGGTTATTTATATTTTTAATTTTTAATTTTATTTTCATAGTACTCTTATTGTATTACTTTATATTTCGTTACACTATATTGTTATACAAGTATTATATATGGTTTCTACTTAGTTTTAAACGATCTTTCAATAGAGCTATAGAATACATATGTACGTTAAGTATTCAATTTTATAATACAATATTTCGTTTTAATAAATAAATTTACAGAATATATTATGTGCGTAGAACAAGACCGCAGAGAAATTACGTTTCTCTGGTCTTTTTTGTGTCTGGTTTTGATTTTATCTGTAAATATTTTAAATTAATGGGAATTGAATAAATATATTTTTTTTGTATCCTGTACATGTATTATATTTCATTGTTAATTTAAAATATTGATATAAGTAAATCGAGATAAAAAATTTTTTTTTTAGAAAAATACACAAGTATGTTAAATTACAAAAAAAAAGTTAGTTTGTTTAATTTTGAGCATTATTTGAGTATATCGTAAAAAATGGAAAAATTCGAGTAGAGCATTTTACTGGTTGAGGGTAATCCGCACTCAGTCGCCAAGCGATTGAGTAAAGATTGCTGGTCTTTTTCTTATATGGATAGATCACTGGTAAAAAATAGCCTTCGGGATAAGCTCTATTTATTAAAACAATTCTTTTTAGACGTTGACTGTAATTATTTTCGGGTAATTCTGTATTGTCTAACCGCAAACCGTATATATTGGCTCGTTCGTTACGCGACGTGTTTATATTTCTAGATATTTTATTACATCTTGATTTCTTGTACGTACGGCTCGTGTATTCGAGTGTCGGCTGCGCTTAAATTTACGAACGCGGAGATTTTCGCAAGGTTCGCGATCTATTTTTTCGTTTTCAACGATGTTATAGGTTGACGTTGGTCTATAACTATATTTCCGATATAGTTAGATACACTCTTTGCATGATTATATAGTTTTATCGTAATTCTATTTATTCTTATTGCAGTTTTGAGAGTTATCTGGTTGATCCTGCCAGTAGTCATATGCTT
>CAXHSG010000121.1:10000-12500 GCA_964019155.1 Osedax fenrisi
TACTATTTATAGAAATTTATATAGTTTACAATATTTTTTCGATAGTTCTCTTATTCTTATAATTTACATTTCGTTATCCTATATAGTTATATACACATCGTATATGTATTCTACTCAGTTTTTTACGCTCTTTCTAAAATGCTATAGTACACTTATACGCATCGAATATTCGATTTTATATTAGCGTATATGTTTTCCCGTTTTTTGAATATGTTATTTATTTACTTATGAATTTATCTATTCTATATTCGATAGTACTATTGTTATTATAATTTACATTTCGTTATCCTATATAGTTATATACACATCGTATATGTATTCTACTCAGTTTTTTACGCTCTTTCTAAAATGCTATAGTACACTTATACGCATCGAATATTCGATTTTATATTAGCGTATATGTTTTCCCGTTTTTTGAATATGTTATTTATTTACTTATGAATTTATCTATTCTATATTCGATAGTACTATTGTTATTATAATTTACATTTCGTTATCCTATATAGTTATATACACATCGTATATGTATTCTACTCAGTTTTTTACGCTCTTTCTAAAATGCTATAGTACACTTATACGCATCGAATATTCGATTTTATATTAGCGTATATGTTTTCCCGTTTTTTGAATATGTTATTTATTTACTTATGAATTTATCTATTCTATATTCGATAGTACTATTGTTATTATAATTTACATTTCGTTATCCTATATAGTTATATACACATCGTATATGTATTCTACTCAGTTTTTTACGCTCTTTCTAAAATGCTATAGTACACTTATACGCATCGAATATTCGATTTTATATTAGCGTATATGTTTTCCCGTTTTTTGAATATGTTATTTATTTACTTATGAATTTATCTATTCTATATTCGATAGTACTATTGTTATTATAATTTACATTTCGTTATCCTATATAGTTATATACACATCGTATATGTATTCTACTCAGTTTTTTACGCTCTTTCTAAAATGCTATAGTACACTTATACGCATCGAATATTCGATTTTATATTAGCGTATATGTTTTCCCGTATTTTGAATATGTTATTTATTTACTTATGAATTTATCTATTTTATATTCGATAGTACTATTGTTATTATAATTTACATTTCGTTATCCTATATAGTTATATACACATCGTATATGTATTCTACTCAGTTTTTTACGCTCTTTCTAAAATGCTATAGTACACTTATACGCATCGAATATTCGATTTTATATTAGCGTATATGTTTTCCCGTTTTTTGAATATGTTATTTATTTACTTATGAATTTATCTATTCTATATTCGATAGTACTATTGTTATTATAATTTACATTTCGTTATCCTATATAGTTATATACACATCGTATATGTATTCTACTCAGTTTTTTACGCTCTTTCTAAAATGCTATAGTACACTTATACGCATCGAATATTCGATTTTATATTAGCGTATATGTTTTCCCGTATTTTGAATATGTTATTTATTTACTTATGAATTTATCTATTTTATATTCGATAGTACTATTGTTATTATAATTTACATTTCGTTATCCTATATAGTTATATACACATCGTATATGTATTCTACTCAGTTTTTTACGCTCTTTCTAAAATGCTACAGTACACTTATACGCATCGAATATTCGATTTTATATTAGCGTATATGTTTTATTGATACAGTATAATAAATAATTTTTCTTAACAGAAATTTTATACGCCTAACATAATACCGCATAGAAATAACGTTTCTACTGGTCTTATTATAGTGGGTTATTTATATTTTTAATTTTTAATTTTATTTTCATAGTACTCTTATTGTATTACTTTATATTTCGTTACACTATATTGTTATACAAGTATTATATATGGTTTCTACTTAGTTTTAAACGATCTTTCAATAGAGCTATAGAATACATATGTACGTTAAGTATTCAATTTTATAATACAATATTTCGTTTTAATAAATAAATTTACAGAATATATTATGTGCGTAGAACAAGACCGCAGAGAAATTACGTTTCTCTGGTCTTTTTTGTGTCTGGTTTTGATTTTATCTGTAAATATTTTAAATTAATGGGAATTGAATAAATATATTTTTTTTGTATCCTGTACATGTATTATATTTCATTGTTAATTTAAAATATTGATATAAGTAAATCGAGATAAAAAATTTTTTTTTTAGAAAAATACACAAGTATGTTAAATTACAAAAAAAAGTTAGTTTGTTTAATTTTGAGCATTATTTGAGTATATCGTAAAAAATGGAAAAATTCGAGTAGAGCATTTTACTGGTTGAGGGTAATCCGCACTCAGTCGCCAAGCGATTGAGTAAAGATTGCTGGTCTTTTTCTTATATGGATAGATCACTGGTAAAAAATAGCCTTCGGGATAAGCTCTATTTATTAAAACAATTCTTTTTAGACGTTGACTGTAATTATTTTCGGGTAATTCTGTATTGTCTAACCGCAAACCGTATATATTGGCTCGTTCGTTACGCGACGTGT
>CAXHSG010000121.1:20000-22500 GCA_964019155.1 Osedax fenrisi
AAACGGTAGAGTATGAATTCGAAAATATTTAGTTCTGAAAACGGTAGAGTATGAATTCGAAAATATTTAGTTCTGAAAACGATAGAGTATAATTTCGTTATTGTACTATTAAGTAGTTTATTTCTACCCCCGCAGTTGACGCGAGTAATAAAATATATTATATATATAATTACGAATTTAAAAAAAATATATTCAACTAGATTTGAACTCGTTACCTTCTAATTACGAGTCATTAGCTGTACCACTACGCTATATCACTAGTTATTAAATTTGAATATATTATACTATTTATAGAAATTTATATAGTTTACAATATTTTTTCGATAGTTCTCTTATTCTTATAATTTACATTTCGTTATCCTATATAGTTATATACACATCGTATATGTATTCTACTCAGTTTTTTACGCTCTTTCTAAAATGCTATAGTACACTTATACGCATCGAATATTCGATTTTATATTAGCGTATATGTTTTCCCGTTTTTTGAATATGTTATTTATTTACTTATGAATTTATCTATTCTATATTCGATAGTACTATTGTTATTATAATTTACATTTCGTTATCCTATATAGTTATATACACATCGTATATGTATTCTACTCAGTTTTTTACGCTCTTTCTAAAATGCTATAGTACACTTATACGCATCGAATATTCGATTTTATATTAGCGTATATGTTTTCCCGTTTTTTGAATATGTTATTTATTTACTTATGAATTTATCTATTCTATATTCGATAGTACTATTGTTATTATAATTTACATTTCGTTATCCTATATAGTTATATACACATCGTATATGTATTCTACTCAGTTTTTTACGCTCTTTCTAAAATGCTATAGTACACTTATACGCATCGAATATTCGATTTTATATTAGCGTATATGTTTTCCCGTTTTTTGAATATGTTATTTATTTACTTATGAATTTATCTATTCTATATTCGATAGTACTATTGTTATTATAATTTACATTTCGTTATCCTATATAGTTATATACACATCGTATATGTATTCTACTCAGTTTTTTACGCTCTTTCTAAAATGCTATAGTACACTTATACGCATCGAATATTCGATTTTATATTAGCGTATATGTTTTCCCGTTTTTTGAATATGTTATTTATTTACTTATGAATTTATCTATTCTATATTCGATAGTACTATTGTTATTATAATTTACATTTCGTTATCCTATATAGTTATATACACATCGTATATGTATTCTACTCAGTTTTTTACGCTCTTTCTAAAATGCTATAGTACACTTATACGCATCGAATATTCGATTTTATATTAGCGTATATGTTTTCCCGTATTTTGAATATGTTATTTATTTACTTATGAATTTATCTATTTTATATTCGATAGTACTATTGTTATTATAATTTACATTTCGTTATCCTATATAGTTATATACACATCGTATATGTATTCTACTCAGTTTTTTACGCTCTTTCTAAAATGCTATAGTACACTTATACGCATCGAATATTCGATTTTATATTAGCGTATATGTTTTCCCGTTTTTTGAATATGTTATTTATTTACTTATGAATTTATCTATTCTATATTCGATAGTACTATTGTTATTATAATTTACATTTCGTTATCCTATATAGTTATATACACATCGTATATGTATTCTACTCAGTTTTTTACGCTCTTTCTAAAATGCTATAGTACACTTATACGCATCGAATATTCGATTTTATATTAGCGTATATGTTTTCCCGTATTTTGAATATGTTATTTATTTACTTATGAATTTATCTATTTTATATTCGATAGTACTATTGTTATTATAATTTACATTTCGTTATCCTATATAGTTATATACACATCGTATATGTATTCTACTCAGTTTTTTACGCTCTTTCTAAAATGCTACAGTACACTTATACGCATCGAATATTCGATTTTATATTAGCGTATATGTTTTATTGATACAGTATAATAAATAATTTTTCTTAACAGAAATTTTATACGCCTAACATAATACCGCATAGAAATAACGTTTCTACTGGTCTTATTATAGTGGGTTATTTATATTTTTAATTTTTAATTTTATTTTCATAGTACTCTTATTGTATTACTTTATATTTCGTTACACTATATTGTTATACAAGTATTATATATGGTTTCTACTTAGTTTTAAACGATCTTTCAATAGAGCTATAGAATACATATGTACGTTAAGTATTCAATTTTATAATACAATATTTCGTTTTAATAAATAAATTTACAGAATATATTATGTGCGTAGAACAAGACCGCAGAGAAATTACGTTTCTCTGGTCTTTTTTGTGTCTGGTTTTGATTTTATCTGTAAATATTTTAAATTAATGGGAATTGAATAAATATATTTTTTTTGTATCCTGTACATGTATTATATTTCATTGTTAATTTAAAATATTGATATAAGTAAATCGAGATAAAAAATTTTTTTTTTAGAAAAATACACAAGTATGTTAAATTACAAAAAAAAGTTAGT
>CAXHSG010000122.1:0-22500 GCA_964019155.1 Osedax fenrisi
CAATAAATATCCCTATATATCAATAGATATCACTAAATATCACTAGATATCACTAGATATCACTAGATATCACTAGATATCACTATATATCACTGTATATCACTAGCTAACTTTAGCTAACTCTAGCTAACTCTAGCTAACTCTAGCTAACTCTAGGTAACTCTAGCTAACTTTAGCTAACTCTAGCTAACTCTAGGTAACTCTAGCTAACTTTAGCTAACTCTAGCTAACTCTAACTAACTTTAGCTAACTCTAGGTAACTCTAGCTAACTTTAGCTAACTCTAGCTAACTCTAGCTAACTCTAGCTAACTCTAGGTAACTCTAGGTAACTCTAGTTAACTCTAGCTAACTCTAGCTAACTCTAGCTAACTCTAGGTAACTCTAGCTAACTCTAGCTAACTTTAGCTAACTCTAGGTAACTCTAGCTAACTCTAGCTAACTCTAGCTAACTCTAGCTAACTCTAGGTAACTCTAGGTAACTCTATCTAACTTTAGCTAACTCTAGCTAACTCTAGCTAACTCTAGCTAACTCTAGGTAACTCTAGCTTACTCTAGCTAACTCTAGCTAACTTTAGCTAACTCTAGCTAACTTTAGCTAACTCTAGGTAACTCTAGGTAACTCTAGCTTACTCTAGCTAACTCTAGCTAACTCTAGCTAACTCTAGGTAACTCTAGCTAACTCTAGCTAACTCTAGCTAACTCTAGCTAACTCTAGCTAACTCTAGGTAACTCTAGCTAACTCTAGGTAACTCTAGCTAACTTTAGCTAACTCTAGCTAACTCTAGGTAAATCTAGCTAACTTTAGCTAACTCTAGCTAACTCTAGCTAACTCTAGGTAACTCTAGCTAACTCTAGCTAACTTTAGCTAACTCTAGCTAACTCTAGCTAACTCTAGCTAACTCTAGGTAACTCTAGCTAACTCTAGGTAACTCTAGGTAACTCTAGCTAACTCTAGCTAACTCTAGCTAACTCTAGGTAACTCTAGCTAACTCTAGATAACTCTAGCTAACTCTAGGTAACTTTAGCTAACTCTAGCTAACTCTAGGTAACTCTAGCTAACTTTAGCTAACTATAGCTAACTCTAGGTAACTCTAGCTAACTTTAGCTAACTCTAGCTAACTCTAGGTAACTCTAGCTAACTCTAGCTAACTCTAGCTAAATCTAGCTAACTCTAGCTAACTCTAGCTAACTCTAGCTAACTCTAGCTAACTCTAGGTAACTCTAGGTAACTCTAGGTAACTCTAGCTAACTCTAGGTAACTCTAGCTAACTTTAGCTAACTCTAGTTAACTCTAGGTAACTCTAGCTAACTCTAGCTAACTCTAGCTAACTCTAGCTAACTCTAGGTAACTCTAGCTAACTCTAGCTAACTTTAGCTAACTATAGCTAACTCTAGGTAACTCTAGCTAACTTTAGCTAACTCTAGCTAACTCTAGCTAACTTTAGCTAACTCTAGCTAACTCTAGGTAAATCTAGCTAACTTTAGCTAACTCTAGCTAACTCTAGCTAACTCTAGGTAACTCTAGGTAACTCTAGCTAACTTTAGCTAACTCTAGCTAACTCTAGCTAACTCTAGCTAACTCTAGGTAACTCTAGCTAACTCTAGGTAACTCTAGCTAACTCTAGCTAACTCTAGCTAACTCTAGCTAACTCTAGGTAACTCTAGCTAACTCTAGCTAACTCTAGCTAACTCTAGGTAACTTTAGCTAACTCTAACTAACTCTAGCTAACTTTAGCTAACTCTAGCTAACTCTAGGTAACTCTAGCTAACTTTAGCTAACTTTAGCTTACTCTAGCTAACTCTAGGTAACTCTAGCTAACTCTAGCTAACTCTAGCTAACTCTAGCTTACTCTAGCTAACTCTAGCTAACTCTAGCTAACTCTAGGTAACTCTAGGTAACTCTAGGTAACTTTAGCTATCTCTAGCTAATTAGGCTAACTCTAGCTAACTCTAGGTAACTCTAGCTAACTCTAGCTAACTCTAGCTAACTCTAGGTAACTCAGGGTAACTCTAGCTAACTCTAGCTAACTTTAGCTAACTCTAGGTAACTTTAGCTAACTCTAGCTAACTCTAGGTAACTCTAGCTAACTTTAGCTAACTCTAGCTAACTCTAGGTAACTCTAGCTAACTTTAGCTAACTCTAGCTAACTCTAGGTAACTCTAGCTAACTCTAGCTAACTCTAGCTAAATCTAGATAACTCTAGCTAACTCTAGCTAACTCTAGCTAACTCTAGCTAACTCTAGGTAACTCTAGGTAACTCTAGGTAACTCTAGTTAACTTTAGCTTACTCTAGCTAACTCTAGGTAACTCTAGCTAACTCTAGCTAACTCTAGCTAACTCTAGCTTACTCTAGCTAACTCTAGCTAACTCTAGCTAACTCTAGGTAACTCTAGGTAACTCTAGCTAACTTTAGCTAACTCTAGCTAACTCTAGGTAACTCTAGCTAACTCTAGCTAACTCTAGCTAACTTTAGCTAACTCTAGCTAACTCTAGCTAACTCTAGCTAATTCTAGGTAACTCTAGCTAACTCTAGCTAACTCTAGCTAACTCTAGGTAACTCTAGGTAACTCTAGGTAACTCTAGGTAAGTCTAGCTAACTCTAGCTAACTCTAGCTAACTCTAGCTAACTCTAGCTAATTCTAGGTAACTCTAGCTAACTCTAGCTAACTCTAGCTAACTCTAGGTAACTCTAGGTAACTCTAGCTAACTTTAGCTAACTCTAGCTAATTTAGCTAACTCTATCTAACTCTAGGTAACTCTAGCTAAATCTAGCTAACTCTAGCTAACTCTAGCTAACTCTAGCTAACTCTAGCTAACTCTAGGTAACTCTAGGTAACTCTAGGTAACTCTAGTTAACTTTAGCTAACTCTAGCTAATTTAGCTAACTCTATCTAACTCTAGGTAACTCTAGCTAACTCTAGCTAACTCTAGATAACTCTAGGTAACTCAGGGTAACTCTAGCTAACTCTAGCTAACTCTAGGTAACTCTAGCTAACTCTAGCTAACTTTAGCTAACTCTAGCTAACTCTAGCTAACTCTAGCTAATTCTAGGTAACTCTAGCTAACTCTAGCTAACTCTAGCTAACTCTAGGTAACTCTAGGTAACTCTAGGTAACTCTAGGTAAGTCTAGCTAACTCTAGCTAACTCTAGCTAACTCTAGCTAACTCTAGCTAACTCTAGCTGACTCTAGCTAACTCTAGCTAACTCTAGCTAACTCTAGGTAACTCTAGCTAACTTTAGCTAACTCTAGCTAACTCTAGGTAACTCTAGCTAACTTTAGCTAACTCTAGCTAACTCTAGGTAACTCTAGCTAACTTTAGCTAACTCTAGGTAACTCTAGGTAACTCTAGCTTACTCTAGCTAACTCTAGCTAACTCTAGCTAACTCTAGGTAACTCTAGCTAACTCTAGCTAACTCTAGCTAACTCTAGCTAACTCTAGCTAACTCTAGGTAACTCTAGCTAACTCTAGGTAACTCTAGCTAACTTTAGCTAACTCTAGCTAACTCTAGGTAAATCTAGCTAACTTTAGCTAACTCTAGCTAACTCTAGCTAACTCTAGGTAACTCTAGCTAACTCTAGCTAACTTTAGCTAACTCTAGCTAACTCTAGCTAACTCTAGCTAACTCTAGGTAACTCTAGCTAACTCTAGGTAACTCTAGGTAACTCTAGCTAACTCTAGCTAACTCTAGCTAACTCTAGGTAACTCTAGCTAACTCTAGATAACTCTAGCTAACTCTAGGTAACTTTAGCTAACTCTAGCTAACTCTAGGTAACTCTAGCTAACTTTAGCTAACTATAGCTAACTCTAGGTAACTCTAGCTAACTTTAGCTAACTCTAGCTAACTCTAGGTAACTCTAGCTAACTCTAGCTAACTCTAGCTAAATCTAGCTAACTCTAGCTAACTCTAGCTAACTCTAGCTAACTCTAGCTAACTCTAGGTAACTCTAGGTAACTCTAGGTAACTCTAGCTAACTCTAGGTAACTCTAGCTAACTTTAGCTAACTCTAGTTAACTCTAGGTAACTCTAGCTAACTTTAGCTAACTCTAGCTAACTCTAGGTAAATCTAGCTAACTTTAGCTAACTCTAGCTAACTCTAGCTAACTCTAGGTAACTCTAGGTAACTCTAGCTAACTTTAGCTAACTCTAGCTAACTCTAGCTAACTCTAGCTAACTCTAGGTAACTCTAGCTAACTCTAGGTAACTCTAGCTAACTCTAGCTAACTCTAGCTAACTCTAGCTAACTCTAGGTAACTCTAGCTAACTCTAGCTAACTCTAGCTAACTCTAGGTAACTTTAGCTAACTCTAACTAACTCTAGCTAACTTTAGCTAACTCTAGCTAACTCTAGGTAACTCTAGCTAACTTTAGCTAACTTTAGCTTACTCTAGCTAACTCTAGGTAACTCTAGCTAACTCTAGCTAACTCTAGCTAACTCTAGCTTACTCTAGCTAACTCTAGCTAACTCTAGCTAACTCTAGGTAACTCTAGGTAACTCTAGGTAACTTTAGCTATCTCTAGCTAATTAGGCTAACTCTAGCTAACTCTAGGTAACTCTAGCTAACTCTAGCTAACTCTAGCTAACTCTAGGTAACTCAGGGTAACTCTAGCTAACTCTAGCTAACTTTAGCTAACTCTAGGTAACTTTAGCTAACTCTAGCTAACTCTAGGTAACTCTAGCTAACTTTAGCTAACTCTAGCTAACTCTAGGTAACTCTAGCTAACTTTAGCTAACTCTAGCTAACTCTAGGTAACTCTAGCTAACTCTAGCTAACTCTAGCTAAATCTAGATAACTCTAGCTAACTCTAGCTAACTCTAGCTAACTCTAGCTAACTCTAGGTAACTCTAGGTAACTCTAGGTAACTCTAGTTAACTTTAGCTTACTCTAGCTAACTCTAGGTAACTCTAGCTAACTCTAGCTAACTCTAGCTAACTCTAGCTTACTCTAGCTAACTCTAGCTAACTCTAGCTAACTCTAGGTAACTCTAGGTAACTCTAGCTAACTTTAGCTAACTCTAGCTAACTCTAGGTAACTCTAGCTAACTCTAGCTAACTCTAGCTAACTTTAGCTAACTCTAGCTAACTCTAGCTAACTCTAGCTAATTCTAGGTAACTCTAGCTAACTCTAGCTAACTCTAGCTAACTCTAGGTAACTCTAGGTAACTCTAGGTAACTCTAGGTAAGTCTAGCTAACTCTAGCTAACTCTAGCTAACTCTAGCTAACTCTAGCTAATTCTAGGTAACTCTAGCTAACTCTAGCTAACTCTAGCTAACTCTAGGTAACTCTAGGTAACTCTAGCTAACTTTAGCTAACTCTAGCTAATTTAGCTAACTCTATCTAACTCTAGGTAACTCTAGCTAAATCTAGCTAACTCTAGCTAACTCTAGCTAACTCTAGCTAACTCTAGCTAACTCTAGGTAACTCTAGGTAACTCTAGGTAACTCTAGTTAACTTTAGCTAACTCTAGCTAATTTAGCTAACTCTATCTAACTCTAGGTAACTCTAGCTAACTCTAGCTAACTCTAGATAACTCTAGGTAACTCAGGGTAACTCTAGCTAACTCTAGCTAACTCTAGGTAACTCTAGCTAACTCTAGCTAACTTTAGCTAACTCTAGCTAACTCTAGCTAACTCTAGCTAATTCTAGGTAACTCTAGCTAACTCTAGCTAACTCTAGCTAACTCTAGGTAACTCTAGCTAACTCTAGCTAACTCTAGGTAACTCTAGCTAACTTTAGCTAACTCTAGCTAACTCTAGGTAACTCTAGCTAACTTTAGCTAACTCTAGCTAACTCTAGGTAACTCTAGCTAACTCTAGCTAACTCTAGCTAAATCTAGCTAACTCTAGCTAACTCTAGCTAACTCTAGCTAACTCTAGCTAACTCTAGGTAACTCTAGGTAACTCTAGGTAACTCTAGTTAACTTTAGCTTACTCTAGCTAACTCTAGGTAACTCTAGCTAACTCTAGCTAACTCTAGCTAACTCTAGCTTACTCTAGCTAACTCTAGCTAACTCTAGCTAACTCTAGGTAACTCTAGGTAACTCTAGGTAACTTTAGCTATCTCTAGCTAATTAGGCTAACTCTAGCTAACTCTAGGTAACTCTAGCTAACTCTAGCTAACTCTAGCTAACTCTAGGTAACTCAGGGTAACTCTAGCTAACTCTAACTAACTTTAGCTAACTCTAGGTAACTTTAGCTAACTCTAGCTAACTCTAGGTAACTCTAGCTAACTTTAGCTAACTCTAGCTAACTCTAGGTAACTCTAGCTAACTTTAGCTAACTCTAGCTAACTCTAGGTAACTCTAGCTAACTCTAGCTAACTCTAGCTAAATCTAGATAACTCTAGCTAACTCTAGCTAACTCTAGCTAACTCTAGCTAACTCTAGGTAACTCTAGGTAACTCTAGGTAACTCTAGTTAACTTTAGCTTACTCTAGCTAACTCTTGGTAACTCTAGCTAACTCTAGCTAACTCTAGCTAACTCTAGCTTACTCTAGCTAACTCTAGCTAACTCTAGCTAACTCTAGGTAACTCTAGGTAACTCTAGCTAACTTTACCTAACTCTAGCTAATTTAGCTAACTCTAGCTAACTCTAGGTAACTCTAGCTAACTCTAGCTAACTCTAGCTAACTCTAGGTAACTCAGGGTAACTCTAGCTAACTCTAGCTAACTCTAGGTAACTCTAGCTAACTCTAGCTAACTTTAGCTAACTCTAGCTAATTCTAGGTAACTCTAGCTAACTCTAGCTAACTCTAGCTAACTCTAGGTAACTCTAGGTAACTCTAGGTAACTCTAGGTAAGTCTAGCTAACTCTAGCTAACTCTAGCTAACTCTAGCTAACTCTAGCTAACTCTAGCTAACTCTAGCTGACTCTAGCTAACTCTAGCTAACTCTAGCTAACTCTAGCTAACTCTAGCTAACTCTAGCTAACTCTAGCTTACTCTAGCTAACTCTAGATAACTCTAGCTAACTCTAGGTAACTCTAGGTAACTCTAGCTAACTTTAGCTAACTCTAGCTAATTTAGCTAACTCTATCTAACTCTAGGTAACTCTAGCTAACTCTAGCTAACTCTAGCTAACTCTAGGTAACTCAGGGTAACTCTAGCTAACTCTAGCTAACTCTAGGTAACTCTAGCTAACTCTAGCTAACTTTAGCTAACTCTAGCTAACTCTAGCTAACTCTAGCTAATTCTAGGTAACTCTAGCTAACTCTAGCTAACTCTAGCTAACTCTAGGTAACTCTAGGTAACTCTAGGTAACTCTAGGTAAGTCTAGCTAACTCTAGCTAACTCTAGCTAACTCTAGCTAACTCTAGCTAACTCTAGCTGACTCTAGCTAACTCTAGCTAACTCTAGCTAACTCTAGGTAACTCTAGGTAACTCTAGTTAACTCTAGCTAACTCTAGGTAACTCTAGGTAACTCTAGCTAACTCTAGGTAACTCTAGGTAACTCTAGCTAAATCTAGCTAACTCTAGGTAACTCTAGCTAACTTTAGCTAACTCTAGGTAACTCTAGCTAACTTTAGCTAACTCTAGCTAACTCTAGGTAACTCTAGCTAACTTTAGCTAACTCTAGCTAACTCTAGGTAACTCTAGCTAACTTTAGCTAACTCTAGCTAACTCTAGGTAACTCTAGGTAACTCTAGATAACTCTAGCTAACTCTAGCTAACTCTAGGTAACTCTAGCTAACTCTAGCTAACTCTAGCTAACTCTAGGTAACTTTAGCTAACTCTAGCTAACTCTAGGTAACTCTAGCTAACTTTAGCTAACTCTAGATATCACTAGATATCACTAGATATAACTAGATATCACTAGATATCACTAAATATCACTAAATATCACTAGATATCACTAGATATCACTAGATATCACTAAATATCACTAGATATCACTAGATATCACTAAATATCACTAGATATCACTAGATATCACTAAATATCACTAAATATCACTAAATATCACTAGATATCACTAAATATCACTAAATATCACTATATATCACTAAATATCACTATATATCACTAGATATCACTAAATATCACTAGATATCACTATATATCACTAGATATCACTAGATATCACTAGATATCACTAAATATCACTAAATATCATTAAATATCACTAGATATCACTAAATATCACTAAATATCACTAAATAACACTAGATATCACTAGATATCACTAGATATCACTAGATATCACTAAATATCACTAAATATCACTAGATATCACTAGATATCACTAAATATCACTAAATATCACTAGATATCACTAGATATCACTAGATATCACTAGATATCAATAAATATCCCTATATATCACTAGATATCACTATATATCACTAAATTTCATTAAATATCACTAAATATCACTAGATATCACTAGATATCACTAGATATCACTAAATATCACTAGATATCACTAGATATCACTAGATATCACTAGATATCACTAAATATCACTAAATATCACTAGATATCACTAGATATCACTAGATATCACTAAATATCACTAGATATCACTAAATATCACTAAATATCACTATATATCACTAAATATCACTATATATCACTAGATATCACTAAATATCACTAGATATCACTATATATCACTAGATATCACTAGATATCAATAGATATCACTAAATATCACTAAATATCATTAAATATCACTAGATATCACTAAATATCACTAAATATCACTAAATAACACTAGATATCACTAGTATCACTAGATATCACTAGATATCACTAAATATCACTAAATATCACTAGATATCACTAGATATCACTAGATATCACTAGATATCACTAGATATCACTAAATTTCACTAAAAATCACTAAATATCACTATATATCACTAAATATCACTAGATATCACTATATATCACTAAATATCACTAGATATCACTATATATCAATAAATATCCCTATATATCAATAGATATCACTAAATATCACTAGATATCACTAGATATCACTAGATATCACTAGATATCACTATATATCACTGTATATCACTAGCTAACTTTAGCTAACTCTAGCTAACTCTAGCTAACTCTAGCTAACTCTAGGTAACTCTAGCTAACTTTAGCTAACTCTAGCTAACTCTAGCTAACTCTAGCTAACTCTAGCTAACTCTAGGTAACTCTAGGTAACTCTATCTAACTTTAGCTAACTCTAGCTAACTCTAGCTAACTCTAGCTAACTCTAGCTAACTCTAGCTAACTTTAGCTAACTCTAGGTAACTCTAGCTAACTCTAGCTAACTCTAGCTAACTCTAGCTAACTCTAGGTAACTCTAGGTAACTCTATCTAACTTTAGCTAACTCTAGCTAACTCTAGCTAACTCTAGCTAACTCTAGGTAACTCTAGCTTACTCTAGCTAACTCTAGCTAACTTTAGCTAACTCTAGCTAACTTTAGCTAACTCTAGCTAACTCTAGGTAACTCTAGCTAACTTTAGCTAACTTTAGCTAACTCTAAATAACTTTAGCTAACTCTAGGTAACTCTAGCTAACTTTAGCTAACTCTAGCTAACTCTAGCTAACTCTAGCTAACTCTAGCTAACTCTAGCTAACTCTAGGTAACTCTAGGTAACTCTAGTTAACTCTAGCTAACTCTAGCTAACTCTAGCTAACTCTAGGTAACTCTAGCTAACTCTAGCTAACTTTAGCTAACTCTAGGTAACTCTAGGTAACTCTATCTAACTTTAGCTAACTCTAGCTAACTCTAGCTAACTCTAGCTAACTCTAGGTAACTCTAGCTTACTCTAGCTAACTCTAGCTAACTTTAGCTAACTCTAGCTAACTTTAGCTAACTCTAGCTAACTCTAGGTAACTCTAGCTAACTTTAGCTAACTCTAGCTAACTCTAGGTAACTCTAGCTAACTCTAGCTAACTCTAGCTAAATCTAGCTAACTCTAGCTAACTCTAGCTAACTCTAGCTAACTCTAGCTAACTCTAGGTAACTCTAGGTAACTCTAGGTAACTCTAGCTAACTCTAGGTAACTCTAGCTAACTTTAGCTAACTCTAGTTAACTCTAGGTAACTCTAGCTAACTTTAGCTAACTCTAGCTAACTCTAGGTAAATCTAGCTAACTTTAGCTAACTCTAGCTAACTCTAGCTAACTCTAGCTAACTCTAGGTAACTTTAGCTAACTCTAGCTAACTCTAGGTAACTCTAGCTAACTTTAGCTAACTCTAGATATCACTAGATATCACTAAATATCACTAGATATCACTAGATATCACTAGATATCACTAGATTTCACTAAATATCACTAAATATCACTAGATATCACTAGATATCACTAAATATCACTAGATATCAATAAATATCCCTATATATCACTAGATATCACTAAATATCACTATATATCACTAAATTTCATTAAATATCACTAAATATAACTAGATATCACTAGATATCACTAGATATCACTAAATATCACTAGATATCACTAGATATCACTAGATATCACTAAATATCACTAAATATCACTAAATATCACTAGATATCACTAGATATCACTAGATATCACTAAATATCACTAGATATCACTAGATATCACTAAATATCACTAGATATCACTAGATATCACTAAATATCACTAAATATCACTAAATATCACTAGATATCACTAAATATCACTAAATATCACTATATATCACTAAATATCACTATATATCACTAGATATCACTAAATATCACTAGATATCACTATATATCACTAGATATCACTAGATATCACTAGATATCACTAAATATCACTAAATATCATTAAATATCACTAGATATCACTAAATATCACTAAATATCACTAAATAACACTAGATATCACTAGATATCACTAGATATCACTAGATATCACTAAATATCACTAAATATCACTAGATATCACTAGATATCACTAGATATCACTAGATATCACTAAATATCACTAAATATCACTAGATATCACTTGATATCACTAGATATCACTAGATATCAATAAATATCCCTATATATCACTAGATATCACTATATATCACTAAATTTCATTAAATATCACTAAATATCACTAGATATCACTAGATATCACTAGATATCACTAAATATCACTAGATATCACTAGATATCACTAGATATCACTAGATATCACTAAATATCACTAAATATCACTAGATATCACTAGATATCACTAGATATCACTAAATATCACTAGATATCACTAAATATCACTAAATATCACTATATATCACTAAATATCACTATATATCACTAGATATCACTAAATATCACTAGATATCACTATATATCACTAGATATCACTAGATATCAATAGATATCACTAAATATCACTAAATATCATTAAATATCACTAGATATCACTAAATATCACTAAATATCACTAAATAACACTAGATATCACTAGTATCACTAGATATCACTAGATATCACTAAATATCACTAAATATCACTAGATATCACTAGATATCACTAGATATCACTAGATATCACTAGATATCACTAAATTTCACTAAAAATCACTAAATATCACTATATATCACTAAATATCACTAGATATCACTATATATCACTAAATATCACTAGATATCACTATATATCAATAAATATCCCTATATATCAATAGATATCACTAGATATCACTAGATATCACTAGATATCACTATATATCACTGTATATCACTAGCTAACTTTAGCTAACTCTAGCTAACTCTAGCTAACTCTAGCTAACTCTAGGTAACTCTAGCTAACTTTAGCTAACTCTAGCTAACTCTAGGTAACTCTAGCTAACTTTAGCTAACTCTAGCTAACTCTAGCTAACTTTAGCTAACTCTAGGTAACTCTAGCTAACTTATCTAACTCTAGCTAACTCTAGCTAACTCTAGCTAACTCTAGCTAACTATAGCTAACTCTAGGTAACTCTAGGTAACTCTAGTTAACTCTAGCTAACTCTAGCTAACTCTAGCTAACTCTAGGTAACTCTAGCTAACTCTAGCTAACTTTAGCTAACTCTAGGTAACTCTAGCTAACTCTAGCTAACTCTAGCTAACTCTAGCTAACTCTAGGTAACTCTAGGTAACTCTATCTAACTTTAGCTAACTCTAGCTAACTCTAGCTAACTCTAGCTAACTCTAGGTAACTCTAGCTTACTCTAGCTAACTCTAGCTAACTTTAGCTAACTCTAGCTAACTTTAGCTAACTCTAGCTAACTCTAGGTAACTCTAGCTAACTTTAGCTAACTCTAGCTAACTCTAGGTAACTCTAGCTAACTCTAGCTAACTCTAGCTAAATCTAGCTAACTCTAGCTAACTCTAGCTAACTCTAGCTAACTCTAGCTAACTCTAGGTAACTCTAGGTAACTCTAGGTAACTCTAGCTAACTCTAGGTAACTCTAGCTAACTTTAGCTAACTCTAGTTAACTCTAGGTAACTCTAGCTAACTTTAGCTAACTCTAGCTAACTCTAGGTAAATCTAGCTAACTTTAGCTAACTCTAGCTAACTCTAGCTAACTCTAGCTAACTCTAGGTAACTTTAGCTAACTCTAGCTAACTCTAGGTAACTCTAGCTAACTTTAGCTAACTCTAGATATCACTAGATATCACTAAATATCACTAAATATCACTAGATATCACTAGATATCACTAGATATCACTAGATATAACTAAATATCACTAAATATCACTATATATCACTAAATATCACTATATATCACTAGATATCACTAAATATCACTAGATATCACTATATATCACTAGATATCACTAGATATCAATAGATATCACTAAATATCACTAAATATCATTAAATATCACTAGATATCACTAAATATCACTAAATATCACTAAATAACACTAGATATCACTAGTATCACTAGATATCACTAGATATCACTAAATATCACTAAATATCACTAGATATCACTAGATATCACTAGATATCACTAGATATCACTAGATATCACTAAATTTCACTAAAAATCACTAAATATCACTATATATCACTAAATATCACTAGATATCACTAGATTTCACTAAATATCACTAAATATCACTAGATATCACTAGATATCACTAAATATCACTAGATATCAATAAATATCCCTATATATCACTAGATATCACTAAATATCACTATATATCACTAAATTTCATTAAATATCACTAAATATCACTATATATCACTAAATATCACTATATATCACTAGATATCACTAAATATCACTAGATATCACTAAATATCACTAGATATCACTAAATATCAATAAATATCCCTATATATCACTAGATATCACTAAATATCACTAGATATCACTAGATATCACTAGATATAACTAGATTTCACTAAATATCACTAAATATCACTAGATATCACTAGATATCACTAAATATCACTAGATATCAATAAATATCCCTATATATCACTAGATATCACTAAATATCACTATATATCACTAAATGTCATTAAATATCACTAAATATCACTAGATATCACTAGATATCACTAGATATCACTAAATATCACTAGATATCACTAGATATCACTAGATATCACTAGATATCACTAAATATCACTAAATATCACTAGATATCACTAGATATCACTAGATATCACTAAATATCACTAGATATCACTAGATATCACTAAATATCACTAGATATCACTAGATATCACTAAATATCACTAAATATCACTAAATATCACTAGATATCACTAAATATCACTAAATATCACTATATATCACTAAATATCACTATATATCACTAGATATCACTAAATATCACTATATATCACTAAATATCACTAAATATCACTATATATCACTAGATATCACTAAATATCACTAGATATCACTAAATATCACTAGATATCACTAAATATCAATAAATATCCCTATATATCACTAGATATCACTAAATATCACTAGATATCACTAGATATCACTAGATATAACTAGATTTCACTAAATATCACTAAATATCACTAGATATCACTAGATATCACTAAATATCACTAGATATCAATAAATATCCCTATATATCACTAGATATCACTAAATATCACTATATATCACTAGATATCACTAGATATCACTAGATATCACTAAATATCACTAAATATCACTAGATATCACTAAATATCACTAAATATCACTAAATATCACTAGATATCACTAAATATCACTAAATATCACTATATATCACTAAATATCACTATATATCACTAGATATCACTAAATATCACTATATATCACTAAATATCACTAAATATCACTATATATCACTAGATATCACTAAATATCACTAGATATCACTAAATATCACTAGATATCACTAAATATCAATAAATATCCCTATATATCACTAGATATCACTAAATATCACTAGATATCACTAGATATCACTAGATATAACTAGATTTCACTAAATATCACTAAATATCACTAGATATCACTAGATATCATTAAATATCACTAAATATCACTAGATATCACTAGATATCACTAGATATCACTAAATATCACTAGATATCACTAGATATCACTAGATATCACTAGATATCACTAAATATCACTAAATATCACTAGATATCACTAGATATCACTAGATATCACTAAATATCACTAGATATCACTAGATATCACTAAATATCACTAGATATCACTATATATCACTAGATATCACTAGATATCAATAGATATCACTAAATATCACTAAATATCATTAAATATCACTAGATATCACTAAATATCACTAAATATCACTAAATAACACTAGATATCACTAGTATCACTAGATATCACTAGATATCACTAAATATCACTAAATATCACTAGATATCACTAGATATCACTAGATATCACTAGATATCACTAGATATCACTAAATTTCACTAAAAATCACTAAATATCACTATATATCACTAAATATCACTAGATATCACTATATATCACTAAATATCACTAGATATCACTATATATCAATAAATATCCCTATATATCAATAGATATCACTAAATATCACTAGATATCACTAGATATCACTAGATATCACTAGATATCACTATATATCACTGTATATCACTAGCTAACTTTAGCTAACTTTAGCTAACTCTAGCTAACTCTAGCTAACTCTAGGTAACTCTAGCTAACTTTAGCTAACTCTAGCTAACTCTAGGTAACTCTAGCTAACTTTAGCTAACTCTAGCTAACTCTAGCTAACTTTAGCTAACTCTAGGTAACTCTAGCTAACTTTAGCTAACTCTAGCTAACTCTAGCTAACTCTAGCTAACTCTAGCTAACTCTAGCTAACTCTAGGTAACTCTAGGTAACTCTAGTTAACTCTAGCTAACTCTAGCTAACTCTAGCTAACTCTAGCTAACTCTAGCTAACTCTAGGTAACTCTAGGTAACTCTAGGTAACTCTAGCTAACTCTAGGTAACTCTAGCTAACTTTAGCTAACTCTAGTTAACTCTAGGTAACTCTAGCTAACTTTAGCTAACTCTAGCTAACTCTAGGTAAATCTAGCTAACTTTAGCTAACTCTAGCTAACTCTAGCTAACTTTAGCTAACTCTAGCTAACTCTAGGTAAATCTAGCTAACTTTAGCTAACTCTAGCTAACTCTAGCTAACTCTAGCTAACTCTAGGTAACTTTAGCTAACTCTAGCTAACTCTAGGTAACTCTAGCTAACTTTAGCTAACTCTAGATATCACTAAATATCACTAGATATAACTAGATATCACTAGATATCACTAAATATCACTAAATATCACTAGATATCACTAGATATCACTAGATATCACTAGATATAACTAAATATCACTAAATATCACTAAATATCACTAGATATCACTAAATATCACTAAATATCACTATATATCACTAAATATCACTATATATCACTAGATATCACTAAATATCACTAGATATCACTAAATATCACTAGATATCACTAAATATCAATAAATATCCCTATATATCACTAGATATCACTAAATATCACTAGATATCACTAGATATCACTAGATATAACTAGATTTCACTAAATATCACTAAATATCACTAGATATCACTAGATATCACTAAATATCACTAGATATCAATAAATATCCCTATATATCACTAGATATCACTAAATATCACTATATATCACTAAATTTCATTAAATATCACTAAATATCACTAGATATCACTAGATATCACTAGATATCACTAAATATCACTAGATATCACTAGATATCACTAGATATCACTAGATATCACTAAATATCACTAAATATCCCTATATATCACTAGATATCACTAAATATCACTATATATCACTAAATTTCATTAAATATCACTAAATATCACTAGATATCACTAGATATCACTAGATATCACTAAATATCACTAGATATCACTAGATATTTCTAGATATCACTAGATATCACTAAATATCACTAAATATCACTAGATATCACTAGATATCACTAGATATCACTAAATATCACTAGATATCACTAGATATCACTAAATATCACTAAATATCACTAGATATCACTAAATATCACTAGATATTACTAAATATCAATAAATACCCTATATATCACTAGATATCACTAAATATCACTAGATATAACTAGATATCACTAGATATCACTAGATATCACTAGATATCACTAGATATCACTATATATCACTGTATATCACTAAATATCACTAGATATCACTAAATATCACTAGATATCACTAAATATCACTAGATATTACTAAATATCAATAAATATCCCTATATATCACTAGATATCACTAAATATCACTAGATATCACTAGATATCACTAGATATCACTAAATATCACTAAATATCACTAAATATCACTAGATATCACTAGATATCACTAAATATCACTAAATATCACTAAATATCACTAGATATCACTAGATATCACTAGATATCACTAGATATCACTAGATATCATTAGATATCACTAGATATCACTAGATATCACTAGATATCACTAGATATCACTAGATATCACTAGATATCACTAGATATCACTAGATATCACTAAATATCACTAAATATCACTAGATATCACTAGATATCACCAGATATCACTAGATATCACTAAATATCACTAAATATCACTAGATATCACTAAATATCACTAAATATCACTATATATCACTAAATATCACTATATATCACTATATATCACTAGATATCACTAAATATCACTAGATATCACTAGATATCACTAAATATCACTAGATATCACTAGATATCACTAGATATCACCAGATATCACTAGATATCACCAGATATCACTAAATATCACTAGATATCACTATATATCACTAGATATCACTAAATATCAGGGTTTGGGTTTGGGTTCGGGTTTAGGTGGGTTGGGTTGGGTTAAGTTTTAATTTTGGTAGGTTTTTTTTAGCTGCATTACTTCCCGAGTTTGCCTATAAAAGTAGATTTTCACAGTTGTGGTTAGGTTGGGTTAAGTTTTAATTTTTGGTGGTTTTTTTTAGCTGCATTACTTCCCGAGTGAGCCTATAAAAGTATATTTTCACGGTTATGGTTAGGTTGGGTTAAGTTTTAATTTTTGGTGGTTTTTTTTGGCTGCATTACTTCATTACTGCATTACTTCCCGGGTTTGGGTTTGGGTTTGGGTTTGGGTTTGGGTTGGGTTTGGGTTTGTGTTGAGTTTGGGTTTGTGTTTGAGTTGGGTTTGCGTTTTGGTTTGGATTTGGGTTTGGGTTGGGTTAAGTTTTAATTTTGGTAGGTTTATTTTAGCTGCATTACTTCCCGAGTTTGCCTATAAAATTAGATTTTCACGGTTGTGGTTAAGTTGGGTTAAGTTTTAATTTTTGGTGGTTTTTTTTAGCTGCATTACTTCCCGAGTTTGCCTATAAAAGTAGATTTTCACGGTTATGGTTAGGTTGGGTTAAGTTTTAATTTTTGGTGGTTTTTTTTGGCTGCATTACTTCCCGGGTCTGGGTTTGGGTTTGGGTTTGGGTTGGGTTTGGGTTTGGGTTTGGGTTTGGGTTTAGGTGGGTTGGGTTTGGGTTGGGTTGGGTTTGGGTTTGGGTTGGGTTTATATATATAATATAATAATAATATAATATGTATTATATATATGTATATATAAATTATATATATATATATATATATATATATATATATATATATATATATATATATATATACTATTAAAGTAATTCTATATATTGAAGTGTATCTTTATTATATTTTATATAGTAAATTCACTAATCTCCTTTGTTATACATAGACAATGTTTTCAATGGGACCCATTTTCATTTACACTTCATCCGACGAAGAAGTACTTATGGAAAAATATACATATCACAGTAGATGTATGCATATGTATATGTGAATGTATATGTACATGTATCACTAATATATATATATATTGTAACGGCATAGCACACACTACACAGCAAGATGCATTCCTGTAACGTCGTCATGCTCTATCGAACCAAGTATCACGTTCGCGTCTATATAATAGACACGAACAAAGAATCAACGCACGCCTACGTGCGTGCGTCCACCTGTATACATATAACCACATTATTACTATCTCGCCACAAATTAATAAATCATGTTGTTCATTGTTACTATACGTAATCTATTAAGTAGAATCTAACTAGAATCCTACATTGGTGACCCCGACGTGATCTAAAGAGAACAAATACTTATTCACGACCATAGATAGATACACACGATGGCCTGAAACCATACCCATGAAGGACCAAACAGCCGAAGACTGCATGAGAGCTCTGATGACATGGATATCGCGATTTGGTATCCAATTGGAAATCACGTCAGACAGAGGAAGACAGTTCATATCCAGCCTCTGGAAAGAACTGTCATCACTGCTTAGTATTAAAATCAATAACACTACCTCCTTACATACTTATACAAATATATGTATACATATCACAGTAGATGTATGCATATGTACATGTATCACTAATATATATATATATATATATATATATATATATATATATATATATATAATAATATATATATATATAATTTATATATATATGTAATATATATTTAAATTTAAATAAACATTTAAATAGTGTAAAAATTAATAAAAATGACTTTAAATCCTAGTATAATAAATATTATTTATTACAATTTTTTTTTTAAATGACTTTAAATCCCATTGATTAGAGTAACATTTAAATAGTGTAAAAATTAATAAAATGTAAATGCGAATCTTAGATAGTAAATTGTATATATTAAAAAAAATTACTTTAAATCCTAGTATAATAAATATTATCTATTATAATTTTTTTTTTAAATGACTTTAAATCACATTGAATAGTAACATTTAAATAGTGTAAAAATTAATAAAAATTACTTTAAATCCTAGTATAATAAATATTATTTATTACAATTTTTTTTTTAAATGACTTTAAATCCCATTGAATAGTAACATTTAAATAGTGTAAAAATTAATAAAAATGACTAAATCCTAGTATAATAAATATTATTTATTACAATTTTTTTTTAAATGACTTTTAATCCCATTAATTAGTAACATTTAAATAGTGAACAAATTAATAAAATGTAAATGCGAATCTTAGATAGTAAATAATATATATTAAAAAAAATTTAAAAAAATGACTTTAAATCCTAGTATAATAAATATTATCTATTACAATTTTTTTTTAAATGACTTTAAATCCCATTTAACATTTAAATAGTGAACAAATTAATAAAATGTAATGTGAATCTTAAATAGTATATATTAAAAATAAATTAAAAAAAATGACTAAATCCTATAGAATAGTATAATAAATATTATCTATTACAATTTTTTTTTTAAATGACTTTAAATCCCATTGAATAGTAACATTTAATTATTTAAATAGTGAACAAATTAATAAAATGGAAATGTGAATCTTAGATAGTAAATTGTGAATGTATATGTACATGTATCACTAATATATATATATATATATATATATTAGTAATATTATATATATATATATATATATATATTAATATATATATATATAATTTATATATATTTAAATTTAAATAAATATTTAAATAGTGTAAAAATTAATAAAAATGACTTTAAATCCTAGTATAATAAATATTATTTATTACAATTTTTTTTTTAAATGACTTTAAATCCCATTGAATAACATTTAAATAGTGTAAAAATTAATAAAAATGACTAAATCCTAGTATAATAAATATTATTTATTAAAATTTTTTTTTTTAATGACTTTATATCCCATTGAATAGTAACATTTAATTAGTGAACAAATTAATAAAATGTAAATGTTAATCTTAGATAGTATTATTGTATATATTAAAAAAAATGACTAAATCCTAGTATAATAAATATTATCTATTAAATTTTTTTTTTAAATGACTTTAAATCCCATTGAATAGTAACATTTAAATAGTGTAAAAATTAATAAAAATGACTTTAAATCCTAGTATAATAAATATTATTTATTACAATTTTTTTTTTAAATGACTTTAAATCCCATTGAATAGTAACATTTAAATAGTGTAAAAATTAATAAAAATGACTTTAAATCCTAGTATAATAAATATTATTTATTACAATTTTTTTTTTAAATGACTTTTAATCCCATTGAATAGTAACATTTAAATAGTGTACAAATTAATAAAAATGACTTTAAATCATAGTATAATAAATATTATTTATTACAATTTTTTTTTAAATGACTTTAAATAATTATTAAATAAATTAATTTTGAATAGTAACATTTAAATAGTGAACAAATTAATAAAATGTAAATGCGAATCTTAGATAGTAAATAATATATATTAAAAAAAAATAATATTTTTTTTTTAAATGACTTTAAATCCCACTGAATAGTAACATTTAAATAGTGAACAAATTAATAAAATGTAAATGTGAATCTTAGATAGTAAATTGTGAATGTATATGTACATGTATCACTAATATATATATATATATATATATATATATAGGGTTGGGTTAAGTTTTAATTTTGGTAGGTTTTTTTTAGCTGCATTACTTCCCGAGTTTGCCTATAAAAGTAGATTTTCACAGTTGTGGTTAGGTTGGGTTAAGTTTTAATTTTTGGTGGTTTTTTTTAGCTGCATTACTTCCCGAGTGAGCCTATAAAAGTATATTTTCACAGTTATGGTTAGGTTGGGTTAAGTTTTAATTTTTGGTGGTTTTTTTTGGCTGCATTACTTCATTACTGCATTACTTCCCGGGTTTGGGTTTGGGTTTGGGTTTGGGTTTGGGTTTGCGTTTTGGTTTGGATTTGGGTTTGGGTTGGGTTAAGTTTTAATTTTGGTAGGTTTATTTTAGCTGCATTACTTCCCGAGTTTGCCTATAAAATTAGATTTTCACGGTTGTGGTTAAGTTGGGTTAAGTTTTAATTTTTGGTGGTTTTTTTAGCAGCATTACTTCCCGAGTTTGCCTATAAAAGTAGATTTTCACGGTTATGGTTAGGTTGGTTTAAGTTTTAATTTTTGGTGGTTTTTTTTGGCTGCATTACTTCCCGGGTCTGGGTTTAGGTTTGGGTTTGGGTTGGGTTTGGGTTTGGATTTGGGTTTGGGTTTAGGTGGGTTGGGTTTGGGTTGGGTTGGGTTTGGGTTTGGGTTGGGTTTATATATATAATATAATAATAATATAATATGTATTATATATATGTATATATAAATTATATATATATATATATATATATAATATATATATATATATATATATATATATATATATATATACTATTAAAGTAATTCTATATATTGAACTGTATCTTTATTATATTTTATATAGTAAATTCACTAATCTCCTTTGTTATACATAGACAATGTTTTCAATGGGACCCATTTTCATTTACACTTCATCCGACGAAGAAGTACTTATGGAAAAATATACATATCACAGTAGATGTATGCATATGTATATGTGAATGTATATGTACATGTATCACTAATATATATATATTGTAACGGCCTAGCACACACTACACAGCAAGATGCATTCCTGTAACGTCGTCACGCTCTATCGAACCAAGTATCACGTTCGCGTCTATATAATAGACACGAATAAAGAATCAACGCACGCCTACGTGCGTGCGTCCACCTGTATATATATAACCACATTATTACTATCTCGCCACAAATTAATAAATCATGTTGTTCATTGTTACTATACGTAATCTATTAAGTAGAATCTAACTAGAATCCTACATTGGTGACCCCGACGTGATCTAAAGAGAACAAATACTTATTCACGACCATAGATAGATACACACGATGGCCTGAAGCCATACCCATGAAGGACCAAACAGCCGAAGACTGCACGAGAACTCTGATGACATGGATATCGCGATTTGGTATCCAATTGGAAATCACGTCAGACAGAGGAAGACAGTTCATATCCAGCCTCTGGAAAGAACTGTCATCACTGCTTAGTATTAAAATCAATAACACTACCTCC